>WNWK01005760.1:96124-115238 GCA_009830355.1 Cherax destructor | reverse complement strand
CTCATCTTGATACCCATCAATTGCACAACCCAGGGCAGCATGGGTTTAGAGCAGGTCGCTCCTGTCTGTCCCAACTACTGAACCACTATGACAAGGTCCTGGATGCTCTAGAAGACAAACAGAATGCAGATGTTATATACACAGACTTTGCAAAAACCTTTGACAAGTGTGACCATGGTGTAATAATTTCCTAACAAGTAGAACACAAAGAGTAGTAGTCAACAGAATAAAGTCTGAGGCAGCTACTGTGAAAAGCTCTGTTCCACAAGGCACAGTACTCGCTCCCATCCTGTTCCTCATCCTCATATCGGACATAGACAGGGATATAAGCCACAGTGCCGTGTCTTCCTTTGCAGATGACACCCGAATCTGTATGACAGTGTCCACCGTTGAAGACACTGCAAGACTCCAAGCAGACATAAACCAAATCTTTAAATGGGCTGCAGAAAACAATATGAAGTTCAATGATGACAAATTTCAATTACTCAGATACGGAAAACGTGAAGAAATTAAAATCTCAACGGAGTACAAAACTAATTCCAACCACACAATAGAGCGAAAAACTAATGTCAAAGACCTGGGAGTGATCATGTCAGAGGATCTCACCTTCAAGGACCATAACACCGTAGCAATTGCATCTGCTAGAAAAATGACAGGATGGATAATGAGAACCTTCAAAACCAGGGATGCCAAGCCCATGTTGACACTTTACAGATCGCTTGTTCTATCTAGGCTGGAATATTGCTGCACACTAACTGCACCTTTCAAGGCGGGTGAAATTGCTGACCTTGAAAATGTGCAGAGAACCTTCACGGCACGCATAACTGCGATAAACCACCTCAATTACTGGGAACGCTTGAAGTTCCTAAACCTGTACTCTCTAGAACGCAGGCAGGAGAGTTAGTTTGATATCTTTATTATGCACCCCATACCCATCCTGTGGGCGGTAGTCAAAAGATTACAGAGGTACATAATGGGTCCAGGGACTGGACCTCAAAGTTTGATAGCTGAGCAAGTTACAAAGGTAATGAACTCAGATGGTCACAATCATGACAAGTTACAAAGGTATTTGCAGATTACAGAGGTATATATAGGGTCCAGAGACTGGGCCCCAAAGTTTTGATAGCTGAACAAGGTACAATGGTAATGAATTCACTAGTTACAAGGTAATGAATCATGTAAGTAAATTTACTTACGTCTGTACATGGTTGCACTCATGAACAAATTATAAAGCAATGAGCAATCTATTAGTCTACACCCAGCCACAACTGTAATGAGTTATTGGTGCAAATTTTAATTGTTGGGTCACACACACACACATATACATATACACATACATATACACACACACATACACACACATACACATACATGTATATACATACACACATACACATACACACATATATACACACACACACACACACACACACACACGTGTCAATGCTTTATTTACAGGGAGCAAAGTCAGGGTATTTTTCCAGAATGGTCTGTAATATACCACTGTGGATAAAATACTTTGACATATATTGAACATTTCTGAGTGAGTAGTCTCTGAATTCATTAATTTTATCGCACTCCAGTACATAATGACGCAGGCAGGAGAGATACATTATTATATACACATGGAAAATTCTCGAGGGATTAGTACCAAACTTGCACACGAAAATCACTCCCTACGAAAGCAAAAGACTCGGCAGGCGATGTAACATCCCCCCAATGAAGAGCAGGGGTCCCACTAGCACGTTGAGAGACAACACAATAAGTGTCAGGGGCCCACAATTGTTCAACTGCCTCCCAGCATACATCAGGGAGATTACCAACAAACCCCTGGCTGTCTTCAAACAGGCACTGGACAGGCACCTAAAGTCGGTACCTGACCAGCCAGGCTGTGGTTCGTACGTTGGACTGCGTGCAGCCAGCAGTAACATCCTGGTTGATCAGGCTCTGGTCCAACATGAGGCCTGGTCACAGACCGGGCCGCAGGGGCGTTGACCCCTGGAATTCTCTCCAGGTAAACTCCAGGTAACTACCATCCTACTAAACACTTGTTACAATGTAGTATCACCATATTGTAATTTTCCTAATGTAATATCATCATATTGTAATCTGAACAATATTTAAACAAGTCAAAGTCAATCAATTTCTCCAATATTATGTATATAGTCTATAAGCAATTAGATTAAGCTGCCCTTAATGCCATGGCATGTCAGTGGCTCTCCTTGCACTTCTATGTAAAATTGCGAAGAAATAAATGTTTGTATGTATTTGTATTTGTATAGGTATACTCCAGGTAATATTGCCTAATTAATCTTAAGTTAGTTTAAGTTTGCCTAAAGTGCTCTGCACATAAAGGGGCTTTTGGCATGTACACCTAATTGTTATACTCCTTTGTAAAAACATGTATCATGCAAAAATATAT
The DNA here is from genome assembly GCA_009830355.1 of Cherax destructor. Taxonomy (NCBI): domain Eukaryota; kingdom Metazoa; phylum Arthropoda; class Malacostraca; order Decapoda; family Parastacidae; genus Cherax; species Cherax destructor. Next base: position 112,816 of record WNWK01005760.1, on the reverse strand, counting down.
TTTTTATTGTTAAGACAATAAGATAAGATTTCTTCGGATTTTTAACACCGGAGGGTTAGCCACCCAGGATAACCCAAGAAAGTCAGTGCGTCATCGAGGACTGTCTGTCTTATTTCCATTGGGGTCCTTAATCTTGTCCCCCAGGATGCGACCCACACCAGTCGACTAACAATCTAGGTATACCTATTTGCTGCTAGGTGAACATGACAACAGGTGTAAGGAAACACGTCGAAATGTTTCCACCCGCCGGGAATCGAACCCGGGCCCTCCGTGTGTGAAGCGAGAGCTCAAGCCACCAGACCATTCTTCTTCTTCTTCTTCTTCTTCTTCTTCTTCTTCTTCTTCTTCTTCTTCTTCTTCTTCTTCTTCTTCTTCTTCTTCTTCTTCTTCTTCTTCTTCTTCTTCTTCTTCTTCTTCTTCTTCTTCTTCTTCTTCTTCTTCTTCTTCTTCTTCTTCTTCTTCTTCTTCTTCTTCTTCTTCTTCTTCTTCTTCTTCTTCTTCTTCTTCTTCTTCTTCTTCTTCTTCTTCTTCTTCTTCTTCTTCTTCTTCTTCTTCTTCTTCTTCTTCTTCTTCTTCTTCTTCTTCTTCTTCTTCTTCTTCTTCTTCTTCTTCTTCTTCTTCTTCTTCTTCTTCTTCTTCTTCTTCTTCTTCTTCTTCTTCTTCTTCTCCTTCTTCTTCTTCTTCTTCTTCTTCTTCTTCTTCTTCTTCTTCTTCTTCTTCTTCTTCTTCTTCTTCTTCTTCTTCTTCTTCTTCTTCTTCTTCTTCTTCTTCTTCTTCTTCTTCTTCTTCTTCTTCTTCTTCTTCTTCTTCTTCTTCTTCTTCTTCTTCTTCTTCTTCTTCTTCTTCTTCTTCTTCTTCTTCTTCTTCTTCTTCTTCTTCTTCTTCTTCTTCTTCTTCTTCTTCTTCTTCTTCTTCTTCTTCTTCTTCTTCTTCTTCTTCTTCTTCTTCTTCTTCTTCTTCTTCTTCTTCTTCTTCTTCTTCTTCTTCTTCTTCTTCTTCTTCTTCTTCTTCTTCTTCTTCTTCTTCTTCTTCTTCTTCTTCTTATTATTATTATAATAGTATGTCATTGATGTCAGCTAGGCCTGTATACCATGTACATGTACTTGTAGTAAATAAAAATATTATTATATTATTATTATTAAAGTAAATAAACTAGAATAAACTCAACCAATTTCCCTAGTATTGTCTTTTTAATAGTATAGTACGTTGGACTGCGTGCGGCCAGCAGTAACAGCCTGGTTAATCAGGCTCTGGTCCAACAGGAGGCCTGGTCACAGACCGGGCCGCGGGGGCGTTGACCCCTGGAATTCTCTCCAGGTAGTATAATCATATTGTAATTTGAAATAAAATATATAACTAGAATAAACTCAATTTCTCTAGTATTATGTACATAGTGAATAAGTCTTTAGACTGATCGCTAAAGCTCTCGCTTCACACGGCGAGGGTCTGCGTTCGATTCCCAGCTCGGGTAGAAACATTGGGCGTGTTTCTTTACACCGGTTGTCTATGTTCACCCATCAGTAAAATGGGTACCTGGGAGTTAGTCGACTGGTGTCTACCTGGAGTCTACCTGGAGAGAATTCCAGGGGTCAACGCCCCCGCGGCCCGGTCTGTGACCAGGCATCCTGTTGGACCAGAGCCTGATCAACCAGGCTGTTACTGCTGGCCGCACGCAGTCCAACGTACGAACCACATCCCGGCTGATCAGGTACCGACTTGAGGTGCCTGTCCAGTGCCTGCTTGAAGACAGCCAGGGGCTTGTTGGTAATCCCCCTGATGTATGCTGGGAGGCAGTTGAACAATCTTGGGCCCCTCACACTTATTGTGTTGTCCCTCAACGTGCTAGTGGCACCCCTGCTCTTCATTGGGGGGATGTTACATCGCCTGCATAGTCTTTTGCTTTCGTACGGAGTGATTTTTGTGTGCAAGTTTGGTACTAAGCTCTCGAGAATTTTCCATGTGTATATAATAATGTATCTCTCCTGCCTGCGTTCTAGAGAGTACAGGTTTAGGAACTTCAAGCGTTCCCAGTAGTTGAGGTGGTTTATCGCACTTATGCGTGCGGTGAAGGTTCTCTGCACATTTTCAAGGTCAGCAATTTCACCCGCCTTGAAAGGTGCAGTTAGTGTGCAGCAATATTCCAGCCTAGATAGAACAAGCGATCTGTAAAGTGTCAACATGGGCTTGGCATCCCTGGTTTTGAAGGTTCTCATTATTCATCCTGTCATTTTTCGAGCAGATGCAATTGCTACATTGTTATGGTCCTTGAAGGTGAGATCCTCTGACATGATCACTCCCAGGTCTTTGACATTAGTTTTTCGCTCTAGTGTGTGGTTGGAATTAGTTTTGTACTCCGATGAGATTTTAATTTCTTCACGTTGTGGGTGTGGGTCGCATCCTGGGACAAGGACCTAATTTGCCCGAAATGCTCTGCATAACAAGGGACTTTCTATATAGTAGTATGTCATTGATGTCAGCTAGGCCTGTATACCTTGTACTTGTAGTAAATAAAGTAAATAAAGATATTAAGCTGCCCATAATGCCATGACATGCCAGTGGCTCTCCTTGCATTACAGTTTTATAATTGTAACTACCAATACCTATGTATAATTGTAACTTGCAACTAAATAAAAATATTATATTATTATTATATTATTATTAATCTCCGAGCTAGAAATCCGTACAAAATTTTATTTTAAATATAAAAAACAATAACAATAATAATAATATAACAATAATAATAATAATAATAATTCGCAATAGTGAGTTGTTTATCCTAATACAAATTAGTGAATTAAATAGAAGATAACGAGATTAAGAGGAAAGAACCAGGTGGCAAGTTGTTGATGTAAACAGCTAACAGACATGGCTGACGTGGATAACACTAAGTTGGAGGTAATTCGCACTTTTTATACTGATATCTTCCCATATTTTACTTTGATAGGCACAGCTAAGCGGGTATATTGATAGGTAGAGTCATCTGGGGATGGATTCTTGTAAAATAAAACCATTCGGTGTTTTCTTTTTAATAATTTTTGTGTTATGATTGAACGTAGATGGGAATCAATTGCACAAATAATAATAATAATAATAATAATACTAATAATAATAATAATAATAATAGTTTATTTGGACATGATACAAAGAATTACATTTGGTTATTGAGATTACATGAGGTGTACATGCCTAAAGCCCCTAATATGCAGGGCATTTTGGGCAGACTTAAAATTAACTTAAAACTAAATTGTAAGAATTTTTGTAGATAGTTTACAATGAGTATAGGTGAGTATTTAAGCTATGAAATTTGAACATAGTTTAGACATGACATTTTTTAAACATAGTTTTGTACTTTTGTCTTCATTATAAAATTAATTAAATCAGATTAAACAAATTAAAGCAATAATAATAATAAAATAATAAAAAGTTATGGTTGATAATTTATAAAATAAATAAAGTTGCATATCTAAGTTATAAAGTTTGAATATAAGTTGAACATATCAATTAATTGTAGCAATTTATTGTAGCAATGCAACTAATTGAGTGAGATAACAATTTAAAACAATTAATTGCATTGCAGTTAGTTTACGTGGTCATTATAATGTAAGTGTTGTGGAAATAATTAGCTAAGTATGTAATATTCATAACAGGTTTTACATTCAATTGATTAGTCAGGTTTTTACGTTAAGTGATTATTCTACTTTGCTGGGAATGTTGATATTGAGCAATTAGCTTTGGGTGAGAAGGTGGTTTTTTAGCATCGTTTTGAATTGGGGTACAGGCAGGGTTTCTTTGGCAATGACAGGTAATGAATTCCAAATTTTCGTGCCTTTTATATGCATTGAGTTTTTACATAGTGTTAGATGGACACGGGGAACATCGAGGAGTGATCTGTGTCTAGTGTTATGGTCATGTGTCCTGTTAAAATTGGTAAGGAGAAGTTTGAGTGGTGGGTTAATATTTGCATAGAGTGTTCTATGTATGTAATAGGCACAGTAAAAAGTATGGATGTCTTGTATGGTGAGTAAGTTTAGGTTTTTGAATATTGGTGGAGTATGTTGCCTGGAGTGAGAATTTGTTATCATAGGAGAGAGGAGCTTACGATGACGTAGAGAGGTAGTAGTAGTAGTAGTGGAAGTGGTAGTAGTAGTGGAAGTGGTAGTAGTAGTGGCAGTAGTAGTAGTGGTGGTAGTGGAAGTAGTAGTAGTGGAAGTAGTAGTGGTGGTAGTAGTAGTGGTAGCAGTAGTAGTAGTGGTAGTGGTATGATATTCAGCTCAGCTCTCCAGAGCTGAATATCATACATAGAGCACTTAACACTTAGTAAGTGGGGGCACCACATGCTCAGTCGACACACACATCAGCGAGCGAGTGCGCAGTTGCTAAGGTCAGACAAAATACACTAACATGGTAAGTAAGTTTATTCAGTAAGTAAGTTTATTCAGTAAGTAAGTTTATTCAGGTATACACGAGTACAGTGCACAGGTTATCATACATAGCAGCATCCATGTAGAGAACCTAGGATAACCCAAAAAGTCGGACATCATGACTTATTTTATTTAAATTAAGGTAGGGAGGACAAGATGGAAATAAGTCACTCTGTCTGACTTTTTTGGGTTATCCTAGGTTCTCTACACATATGCTGCTATGTATGATGATCTATGTAACTGTATTTGTGTATACCTGAATAAACTTACTTACTTAACTTAACACACACACGAGCAATACCTCGTACTTAAATCCAGAAGTCTGGGTGGGTAGTCAGGTGTGTCTATTAGACTAGTTCTCACTAGGAAGAAAAAAATTTGAGTCTGTGGTGTAGAGTTTATCGAGTCACAATAACAGGACAAACACAAAGGCTTGTGAGCACACACGATTGAATTGTGCGTACGCACACACATACACGAACAGTGGGCACCCTGTGTAAATGGTCACTTTACAGTGACCGCTCACACATACCCCCAACCCACCCACCCACTACCAGCCACTAACTCACCCCCCCCACTACCATCTCTCCACACACTCCACAACATCACACACACTCCACAACATCACACACACTCCACAACATCACACACACTCCACAACATCACACACACTCCACAACATCACACACACACTCATTCACACTCACCTATTCTCACGCCCCCCCACACACACACACACACATACATGTCAGTGTCACTGACATGTATAGTATGCAAAGTCATGGAGAAGATTATCAGGAGGAGAGTGGTAGAGCACCTGGAACGGAACAAGATTATAAATGACAACCAGCACGGATTCAGGGAAGGCAAATCCTGTGTCACAAACCTCCTGGAGTTTTTTTGACAAGGTAACAGAGGTAAGACACGAGAGAGAAGGGTGGGTTGACTGCATTTTCTTGGACTTCAAGAAGGCCTTCGATACAGTTCCTCACAAGAGATTAGCGCAGAAGCTAGAGGATCAGGCACTTAACAGGAAGGGCACTGCAATGGATCAGAGAATACCTGACAGGGAGGCAACAACGAGTCATGGTATGTGATGAGGTATCACAGTGGGCGCCTGTGACGAGCGCGGTCCCACAAGGGTTAGTCCTAGGACCGGTTCTATTTTTGGTATATGTGAATGACATGATGGAAGGGATAGACATACAAAATACTGTGAGGAATAGATAAGGTGGACAGAGACAGGGTGTTCCAGAGATGGGACACAGAAACAAGGGGTCACAATTGGAAGTTGAAGACTCAGATGAGTCAAAGGGATGTTAGGAAGTATTTCTTCAGTCACAGAGTTGTCAGGAAGTGGAATAGTCTGGCAAGTGAGGTAGTGGAGGCAGGAACCATACATAGCTTTTAGACGAGGTATGATAAAGCTCATGGAGCAGGGAGAGAGAGGACCTAGTAGCGGTCAGTGAAGAGGCAGGGCCAGGAGCTGAGTCTCGACCTCTGCAACCACAAATAGGTGAGTATACACACACACACACACACAGGTTAAGGGAAATCGACCTGACGACACTGGAGGACAGGAGAGACGGGGGACATGATAACGGCATATAAGATACTGAGAGGAATTGACAAAGTGGACAGAGACAGAATGTTCCAGAGATGGGACACAGCAACAAGGGGACACAGTTGGAAGTTGAAGACTCAGATGAATCACAGAGATGTTAGGAAGTATTTCTTCAGTCACAGAGTGGTCGGGAAGTGGAATAGTTTAGGAAGCGATGTAGTGGAGGCAGGCTCAATACATAGCTTTAAGAAGAGGTATGATAAAGCTCATGGAGCAGGGAGAGTGACCCAGTAGCGGCCAGTGAAGAGGCAGGGCCAGGAGCTATGACTCGACCCCTGCAACCACAACTAGGTGAGTGTACACACACGTACGTGCGATAAGGCTCTTGGAGCCAGAAGAGAGTGGACCTAGTAATGACCAGCTAGGAAGCGGGACCAAGAGCTGTGACTCAACCCCTGCAACTCTTGTGGGGGTTTGAGGAGATACTGTAGTAAGAAATACACACGTTGGATGTCTTGGAGGCTTATAATTAGAGTCTTGAGGAGAAAGCCCAGGCCTGCCTGTCGAGTCTAAGCCTAGTGTTGAACTGAGATTAAATCCTGCTGCCTACTGCCCACACGTGATGGGTTTCGTGATGTCATAGCTAGCAAGGGAGCCTATCTATAACATAGCTGGGTTTATCTAAGTGTACTACACAAGTTCACAGTAACACTACTGACAAAACCACAACTAGGTGAGTACACTGCATGTGTGTGTGATGGAAGCTCATATGATTTGCAGTAACTGCAGGCCTTGGGATCAATCTCTGGAAGGAGGAATGCATCTCCAGTCTTTCAAACAGTTAAAATTTTAATTAGTAGTTACTTCATTTCACGTTTCTGAGTGTTATTATTCACACTAATGTCTCACAATTTTCGTATAGATCTCAGATTTTGTGGACCCTGGAGGTTATGGAGATGTGTCGGGAGAGATGGCTGTTCCTGGATCTGTGGGAAAAACCCAAGCAGAGGATTACAACACACTTGATGAACCAGTCAGAGAAACTATTGTAAGTTTTATCTACAGCTTCTGTTTGTAAGATCTTAAAAAAATATTTCCTGAGGTAACCAGCATTATTGCAAAGAGTACTTTAGGATACAAGAGTAACCCATCACTTAGGACAAGCCGTATTTTCAGAGCAAGGGTTCTATAGAGTAAAGAAAGGGTATACTTCTCCTGCCTTATGTTTGAGGTCTTTGAACACCTGTGACAGGTTATCTGTGCTAAATAAAGCAGTTTATCTAGATTATGAGTGAATATACAGTGGACCCCCGAGTAACGAGCACCCCGGAAATTGTACAATTATGTAAGTATAATATTGTAAGTGCTTTTCTAAGTGTATTTTTGGGGGTCTGAAATGTACTAACCTACTTGACATTATTTCTTAAGGGAGTAAATTCGTTTGGTAATGGGACTTGAGCAGGCTTCTGGAATGAATTTTGCTCGTTACTCAGGGGTCCACTGTATACAGAAAATGTATTGCCCTGTCAATTTTCATATACACAGTAGTAATGCTCTGAGTTCTTGATGTATTAGTTCCCAGTGCTTCTGTAAATTTTACCCATGATTTATTCATTAAAATGTTTTAGACATTTAAATTTTTTAAGAAATTTTTGTTTCTAATTTACATTTAATTTTTAACACTCTACATGTATTATTGTTAGTGTTAATACCTTGACTGTATTTTTAAGATAAAAATTATAGACTATGACTCAGGGTGATCCAACTACGGGCTAGTGGGCCACAAGTGGTCCGCGGATTGATTTTTTGTGGCTTGCAAGCACTCGTATTAATACAGTGGAACCTCGGCTTACGAGTTTAATCCGTTCCATGACTTTGCTCGTATCCCAATCTGCTCATATGCTGAGTCAATTTTCCTCATTTAAATTAATTGAAATGGCATTAATCCGTTCCAGCGGAATTCCTGCTCTCAGAGGCAGGAAAAATACACTTCAATATAACGCTAATATCAACTCTACAGCTTATTTGTCTATTACAATTGATCTAATATGACATAATAAACAATATAAATAACATAGAATCCTGGTACAGTGGACCCCCGGATTATGTAGGCGTCGGATTACGTAAAATTCAAATTAAGTAACATTTTTCCGTAAAAATATTGGTTTGGTATAAGTAGATCCGCTCGCAATAAGTAATTCGTCCTGGACGCGTACGCATGCCCCGGACGGCCCAACACTCCATCCAGAGTCAGTGTGCCATTGTTTACCAGCGAGTGACAGCCACCCACGCATTCATACCATACATTTTGTCATTATTCAATTGTTTTTAGTGCTTGCAACTGCTAAATAAGCCACCATGGGCCCAAAGAAAGCTCCTAGTGCCAGCCCTTTGGTAAAGGGCTGAGAGGGGAGAATGTGTCTTCTTAAGTGATTCTACGATATGTTATGATACTAAAGCAGCAGGAGTTGATAAAGGCTATAGTGCCAGCCAGCAATAAAGTGTAGCATTAACAGTGTAGCAAGTAAGTTAAGCCATTAATCGATAGAAAACTGACGACACGAAACTTAACTCCTCCATTGTTGTTTGAGGTATAGGGCGACTGACAACACTGCCGTTTGCTGCTGCTGCCCACCACCACCATTATATGTACGGCTTAGGGTCAGTGGCCCTTATATACCCAACAACAAACAACACAACGCCAGTCCTTACATTCGTAATTTCATATACGTATTTTATTCATTCTAGAGTATATGTTATGTTTCTATGTTATTAATATTGTTTATTATGTCATATTAGATGAATTATGACAGATAAATAAGCTGAAGAGTTGATATTAGTGTCATAATGAAGGACTATCTTGTCCTGTCCCCAAACACACCCTTGTAGCCAGCACAATTCCAAACATATGCCAGAAACAACTCTCTGGAACATTTTTTTGAGTGACAGGGGTCCAGTGACTCTCAAGCTGGTCCTAGTGCCATTAAAAAACAAAGAAGGGAAGTAACCCCAGAAAAGAACTTGGTACCTGAAGTCTTAATGGAAGGGGATTCCCCTTCCAAACACTAGCAACTCCTCCTCCTTCTCCCCTCCTTCCATCTTCCACACATCAACAACTCTTCAATAAAGATAAGTGTCAAGTTATTACTGTTTTATGTACTTTATATCTCATTCTTTTCTGTGTAATTTAATGTGGAAACAATATTTATTTTAATACTTTTGGGTGTCTGAAACGGATTAATTGAATTTCCATTATTTCTTATGGGGAAAAATAGAATTGGATTAAGTAATATTCAGTATAAGTAGCGCCCTCTGGAACGGAAACATTACGTAATCCGGGAGTCCACTGTATATACTCTATTCTGCACTTATAACTCTATTGTGCACAGTAAAGGGGTTAGCTGGTGTGTTGACTTTTTCTGTCTCGTTGAGGCTTAAGAAATTATTAAACTCTCTGAACAATGTATGTCGATGGGGATGATAATAATAAATTATAATAATCGCTCTGGGGCTCTTTAAATGTCATACATATTTTGTATAGGTTTGGTAGCTGACATTTAAAGCACTCCAGAGCGATTGTTATTATTAATTATTATTATTAGTTATTACAGTATTATTATTACATTCTCTGTGTCTCGTGGCAGCTTAAAAATGATTAAACTCAGTGAACAAGGTATGTGGATGGTAACAATAATAATATGTAATAATAATAATTGCTCTGGAGTACTTTAAATGTCGGCTACCAAACCTATACAAAATATGTATGACATTTAAAGAGCCCCAGAGCGATGATTATTATTATTATTATTATCATCACCATCGACATATGTACCTTGTTCACCGAGTTTAATAATTTGTTAAGCCTTCATGAGACAGAAAATGTCAACACACAGATGAACACACCAGCTAACCCCTTTACTGTGTACTTCTTCCATTTTCCTCTTGTTTTTCCTCTACCAAGTGCTGCTGCACATCTATTGTGCATCCCATAGTACAAAATAGTGAGGAAGAACCAGTTGTGAGTGTAGGGGAAGTTCGTGAGGCAGTGAGTAGAATGAAAGGGGGTAAAGCAGCTGGGATTGATGGGATAAAGATAGAAATGTTAAAGACAGGTGGGGATATAGTTTTAGAGTGGTTAGTGTTTTTATTTAATAAATGTATGGAAGAGGGTAAGGTACCTAGGGATTGACAGAGAGCATGCATAATTCCTTTGTATAAAGGCAAAGGGGACAAAAGAGAGTGTAAAAATTACTATAGGGGAATAAGCCTGTTGAGTATACCTGGTAAAGTGTATGGTAGAGATATTATTGAAAGAATTAGGAGTAAGATGGAGAGCAGAATAGCTGATGAACAAGGAGGCTTTAGGAAGGGTAGGCGGTGTGTAGACCAAGTGTTTGCAGTGAAACATATAGGTGAACAATATTTAGATAAGGGTAAAGAGGTGTTTGTGGCATTTATGGATTTGGAAAAGGCATATGATAGGGTGGATAGGGAGCAATGTGGCAGATGTTGCAAATGTATGGAATAGGAGCTAGGTTATTGAAAGCGGTGAAAAGTTTTTACGAGGATAGTGAGGCACAGGTTAGAGTATGTAGGCGAGAGGGACATTATTTTCCAGTAAAAGTAGGCCTTAGACATGGATGTGTGATGTCACCGTGGTTGTTCAATATATTTATAGATGGAGTTGTAAGAGAAGTGAATGCTCGGGTGTTGGCAAGAGGTGTGGGGTTAATAGATAAAGAATCTAACACAAAGTGGGAGTTGTCACAGTTGCTCTTTGCTGATGACACTGTGCTTTTGGGGGATTCTGAAGAGAAGTTGCAGAGGTTAGTGGATGAGTTTGGTAGGGTATGTAAAAGAAGTAAATTAAAAGTGAATATAGGAAAGAGTAAGGTGATGAGGATAAAAAAAAAATTAGATAACGGAAGATTGGATATCAGATTGGAGGGAGAGAGTATGGAGTAGGTGAATGTGTTCAGATATTTGGGAGTGGATGTGTCAGCAGATGGGTATATGAAGGATGAGGTGAATCATAGAATTAACGAGGGGAAAAAGGTGAGTGGTGCACTGAGGAGCTTGTGGAGACAGAGAACTTTATCCATGAAAGCAAAGAGGGGAATGTATGAGAGTATAGTTATACCAACACTCTTGTATGGGTGTGAGACATGGGTTGTGAATGTTGCAACAAGGAGAAGGCTGGAGGCAGTGGAGATGTCGTGTCTGAGGGCAATGTGTGGTGTGAATATAATGCAGAGAATCCGTAGTTTGGAGATTAAGAGGAGGTGTGGGATTTTCAAAACTATTATCCAGAGAGCTGAGGAGGGGTTGTTGAGATGGTTTGGACATATAGAGAGGATGGAGCAAAATAGAATGACTTAGAGAGTGTATAAATCTGTAGTGGAGGGAAGGCGGGGGTAGGGGTAGGCCTAGAAAAGGTTAGAGGGTGGGGGTAAAGGAGGTTTTGTGTGCGAGGGGCTTGGACTTCCAGCAAGCGTGCATGAGCGTGTTAGATATGAGCGAATGGAGACAAATGGTTTTTAGGACTTGACGTGCTGTTGGAGTGTAGGCAAGGTAACATTTATGAAGGGTTTCAGGGAAACCAGCAGGCCGGACTTGGTTCCTGGAGATGGGAATTACAGTGCCGGCACTCTGAAGGAGGGGTGCTAATGTTGCAGTTTTGTAGCTGTAGTGTAAGCACTCCTTTGGCAAGACAGTGATGGAGTGAATGATGAAAGTTTTTCTTTGTCGGGCCACCCTGCCTTGGTGGGAAACGGCCGATGTGTTAAAAAAAAAAAAGTACAGCAGCACTTGGAAGAGGAAAATGGAAGAAGTACAAAAGAAGTTCACAGTAAAGGGATTAGCTGGTGTGAAGAGATGAAGAGACAGCCAAAGTCATCCAAGCAGCTAACCACCCACCCAGCCGGCCAGCCAGCCAGCCAACCAGCCAGCCAGCCAGCCAGCCAGCCAACCAGCCAGCCAGCCAGCCAGCCTGATGAATACGTATTACACATGTTCCAGAATCATTTCTCTTTACTTAGGGCATAGGTTATTGGACATTCTAGCAGGATAATACTACCAGTGGTATAAAAAATGAAAATGAAAAGATGTTGCACAAATGTTGTGCATGGGTTATTATTGAGGTTTTTTATATTTCCTTGATCACTTGTGGCCACATCCATCTCAAAGCCACTAAACTTTGGATCAACATCACTTTCCTCTTAAAAGGGGAGTGTTAATATGACATGACATCAGTGAATCCCTGGTGTTTGCCACGCTATTTGTTCTAGCTGGCGCTCGATGGAACTGAGTGGTCCCAGATTTTTTTAATACAGTACACACTGAGTGTTAAGACCCATTCTCTACTGACCAGGCATCTTAGGCCAACCATGCCAAATTTGGAGGCAGGAAAAATAAAACATAGATCTACATTTGGAGCGCTAGCAGTACAAACGTAGATCTACGTTTGGACAGTTTAGGGCTAAAACTGAAATATATAATGAAACACTGCCATATCTGCAACATGTTCAGTGACAAAACCTTGTCCCACTTCAGCCAAATCTTAGAGAGATGCCAGAAACAGAGGTCTCTGGACAGTTTTTTGTGTGACAGGGGTCCAGTGACTCAAGCTGGTGCTAGTGCCAGTAAAAGACAAAGAAGGGAAGTAACCCCAAAGAGGGCTTTGATACCTAAAGTCTTTATGGAGGGGGATTCCCCTTCCAAACAATAATCAGTCTTCCCTCTCTCCTCCTCCCTGTCTTCCATACGCCAACAAGAGTCTTCAATAAAGGTATGTAATAGTGATTTAAATGTTCATTTATCCATTTCATTAGTAATTTTATTTAGTTCTCATTGTTTTGTGTATGTAAAACTATAGTTAATTTTTAACCCTTTCAGGGTCTAGAGGCCCTCTCCCAAACTCATTCTCAGGGTTGAAATTTTTTTGGAAAAAAAATTATTTTTCTTATCAAATGATAGAGAATCTTTTTCTGATCATAATGACACCAAAAGTATGAAATTTGATGGAAAACTTATGGAATTATGCTCTTGGGAATTTATCGGTCTCGACGGTATTTATGCATCGGCGATTTCGCCCACTTTGAGCCCTATTTTTCGCCAATTCCAATGTTCCAGTCTACTAAAATCATAGTTATTTCACTAGAACTCCATTTCTTCTATTGATTGAGTACATGAAACTGCCCATTTACCAATTTCAACTGTCGTGTTAGTATTATATATACACTTGTGTAGTGTATTAGCATTCATCTTAGTTTATACAGCTGTTCCCTTTGCGTGTGACGTCACAATACCCGCTCCATGTGTTGACTACGTCACAGGCCTTCACTCTCACTACTAGGCCAACACCCAGCTGGACAGACGTAGCCTGGTACATCTCCTCTCACAGACTCGTAAATATACCGTAACCATCCTACAAGGAGTATCCTTTGACAACCTATTTATCTCTCTCAAACCCCACACAACAAGTGGTGGCAGCGGTGGGATCATAATTTCTATCGATTACGGTGTTATAGAGAGATTCCTACAAGCCAGCAGACAGCCGCCGCCAGAGACCACGTTACCAGTTATCTACATCCCAGCAGGAAGACTACAATATCTGCTATTTCTCCTGGTCAGCTAAGTGCCTCATCTGTTAATTTGTTAAAACCTACGAGGGGATGACCCGGGTTTTGCAAATTCTGAACGAGTAAGCCAGTTTGTGAGGGGAGAGTGCCAGCAAGCCAGTTACGTCAGCCTAGGCTTCCCAACACAACTACCCAATAAAGTGGTCAGAAATTGGCAATTTTGCCAATTTCACACAAATTTCAATCAATGTCAATTTCAAAATGGGGTCCAGAATAAACAAGGCAGACATTCCTGGCACTAAAATAACATTTTCTCTGTTCATTAGTCACATCTCCAGGCCCCTCTTACATTACTTTTGCTTTCCATTTTGAATTTTTATTCTCAAAAAATAGAAGATTTACTGTTATGTATACTACTGCATCATTGTAAAAATGGTATAAATAATATCAGTGTACTTGTGAAAGAATATTAGACTCGCCAGTTGACGTGTATTGGATGCGTGGCGTGATTTGTTTACTCTTGAACATTGGCAAAAATCGAACATTTTCGCTACTTTGAGCTCAATTTCAAGGTACTTGTCATCGTAAAGGGGGATCTGGGATAGTGACAGCTGGGACGGACTTATTCTCAGCTGTTGTATCTGAGCGCCTCTGCAAAGACAGTGATTATGTATGAGTGTGATGAAAGTGTTGAATGATGAAAGTATTTTCTTTATGGGGTTTTTCTTTCTTTTTGGGTCACCCTGCCTCGGTGGGAGACGGCCGACTTGTTGAAAAAAAAAAAATTACTAAAGTTAAAAAGATAAACTTTTGTTTTTCTTTTTGGGCCACCCTGCTTTGGTGGGATACGGCTGGTTTGTTGAAAGAAGAAAAAGAATTATAAACTTAAAGCAGTAACTGTGAATACTTTTCACTTAATCTCTGGAGGCCCTCCAGCTGGCAGAGGCCCCTGGGCTGCAGCCCCTAAAGCCCATTCTTTAATACGGCCCTGGTTGGAGAACTGAATTCAAGAGTTCAGTGACCCACCGCTGCACTCAAGTATCAGATGGCTGAGTGCTGGATAAATGCTCCAGCATTTCTTTGCTCTTTGGAAAGATATCCTTTCATTTCTTCAAGTAATACACAGGTGTACCAAACTCAGCTGAAAGATAGTTTTTTTTTTACATCCTAGTACAGTGGACCCTCGAGTTTCATGATTAATCTGTTCCAGAGTCCGCTGAAAGGCGGACTATAAACACTTGGTCTACACACCCCCTACCTTTCCTAAAGTTGGGATGTTACCTTGGCAAATTATTTGAATTGTGAAATTTGTACATCTACTAAGGCAACTGGTTAATGAATGATGGTGAATTTGTTTTCTTTGGGTCACCCCCATCTTGATGAGATATGGTTAATGTAAAAATAATTTGCTGGTAAGTAAATTGCTGTGGGTTGATTTCTGCTGATTAAGGTTGTACTACATGGGTAGTAGTACATTACTGTATAGGTAATTATGAAATGATTCTTGTTTCAGATGCGTGACTTGAGGGCTGTGGGCACAAAATTCTACCATGTTTTATACCCAAAGGAGAAGAAGGCACTTTTGAAGGAATGTATGTAGTTGGTTATACCGTACTTGACTTACATAATAAATTGCATCTGAACATGTATAAATGTAGTGTCCTGTATGTATGCTTGTATGTATGGAATTTTTTTGTTTGTGCTTCATCTGGTTTTAACCCTTTGACTGTCGGAGGCCCCATTCTGAAAGTGTCATTCTATGTCGGAAAATTTTGGAAAAAAAAATAAATTATTTTTTCTTATGAAATGAAAGAGAATCTTTTCCCGATGGTAATGACACCAAAAGTATGAAATTTGATTGAAAACTTACGGAATTACGCTCTTGCAAAGTTAGCGATGTCAGTGATATATACGCATCGGCAATTTCGCCGATTTTGAGCCCTATTTTCGGCCAATTCCATTGGGACAGTTGACTAAACTCATAGCTATTTCTTTAGAACTCCATTTGTTCTATCGATTGAGTAAAAGAAATCACCAATTTACCGATTTCAACTACCCAATAAAGTGGTCAGAAAATGGCAATTTTGCCAATTTCATGCAAAATAAAAAAGATGTCAATTTCAAAATAGGGTCCAGAATAAACAATGCAGACATCCCTAGCACTAAAATAAGATGTTATCTGTTCATTAGTCACGTCTTTAGGCCCCTCTTACATTACTCTTGCTTTCTATTTTGATTTTTATTCACACAAAAATAGAAGATTTATTGTTATGCAGACTATTGCATTATTGTAAAAATTGTATAAATAATATCTGTGCACTTGTGAAAGAATATTAGACTCACCAGTTGATGTGTATTGGACGCGTGGTGTGATTTGTTTACTTTTGAACATTGGCAAAAATCGAACATTTCCGCTACTTTGAGCTCAATTTCAAGATCGTTTACATCATGAAACTAATCAAAATCATCTCTATTCCTGTAAAATGTTTTCCATTCTATCAAATGAGACCATGAAAAAGAGAATACAACCATAAATACTATACGAAAATACACCTCAAAGTCGGCGTTTTAATCCAAAAACACGGTCGGAGTTTTTTTTTTCTCATTATGTACTGCTTGCTGCAGGATTTTTTTTATACTGCACACACTGACCACACAGACCCATTCTCTCACATGTGGGCCTACCAGCTTTCTCCTGCTTGATTTGAGGTCGCTAGAATTTAAGCGTATAAATACGTCCGAAACATTGGCTCGTAAGACGTATATTTTTTTTTTTTATTAACACATCGGCCGATTCCCACCAAGGCAGGGTGGCCCGAAAAAGAAAAACTTTCATCATCATTCACTCCATCACTGTCTTGCCAGAAGGGTGCTTTACACTACAGTTATAAAACTGCAACATTTACACCCCTCCTTCAGAGTGCCGGCACTGTACTTCCCATCTCCAGAACTCAAGTCCGGCCTGCCGGTTTCCCTGAATCCCTTCATAAATGTTACTTTGCTCACACTCCAACAGCACGTCAAGTATTAAAAACCATATGCCTCCATTCACTCCTATCAAATACGCTCACACATGCTTGCTGGAAATCCAAGCCCTCGCACACAAAACTTCCTTTACCCCCCCTCC
>WNWK01005760.1:0-96024 GCA_009830355.1 Cherax destructor | reverse complement strand
CAGCAACAACAATTTCTCCATATTTTCTATTGTTTGTGATCTCTGTTTCGCTATTGTATTCACCCCTTTCGCAACATTAACTTCAGTGATTTCTTTTCTCTTATACACAATGGAACCGATGGTTGTTGGGGCTTTCTTGTTTATCCTGGCGAGCTCGGCAATACGTACACCACTATCATATTTTTCTATTATTTCTTCAGTTCTATGGTGTTCCTCACTTTCTATACCAAAGAACTGGCACTAGGAGCTTTCTTTGGGCCCATGGCAGCTTATTTAGTAGTCACACACAATAATCAAGGGCCAAAAACAATGAATTGTTAATAAATGTTTTGTATAAACTCCTGGGGTGATGTTCACTCAAGCGTAAACAATGCTAGACTGCGTGACAATGTGCGTGGGTGGCGGCCTACGGCCTTTGTATGTGCGCGGCACTGGTGGACAGGTTCCAGACCAAGCATGAAAATGGAGGTAAATTTTCCCCGAAAAAACTGCACGAAAACTGAAACACACGAAAACAGAGATACACGAAAACGGAGGGTTGACTGTACAGTGGTACCCCGACTTACGATGGTCCCCAAACACACCCTTTTATGTAAGTTGATTTTTTTAAATGCTTTTGTAAGTGTAATTTTGGGGGTCTAAAAGGACTAGTCTATTTTACATAATTTCTTATGGAGATAAATTCGTTTGGTAATAGCACTTGAACAGCATTCTGGAATGAAAAAATATCTAAGTCGGGGTACCACTGTATTTGCTATTTCAAATTAATTCCAGAACTCGGTCTCCACTTATTTTTCAGCTTATTAATACCTGCTTAATATACAGTTGTTTGTAAAGTGCAACATTTGTAGCATTTTTTTTTTGGGCTTCATTGGAGATCTCACATGTTTTTTACAGTTTACTAGACTATGTATGATAAAGATTGGATATGCATGTTTTTAGAGTGACAGATACAGTATATCAGATCATTATTTAGTGGTAGATATAGTAAGAGACTGTTGGAGTACAAGGAGAATGGCATCAGTGGGTAAATGATACATGAAAATGAATGAACTGCAGGAGGAGACAGTAAAAGATATAGCAGCTGTTGTAAGAAAGGTGAGCTAGAGAAAGAGAGTACAGGTAATGAGGAGATCAAAGAGATATTGGGTAGATTTAAGAATGCACAGCAGAAATTTGTTTTTATGGGTGAGGGTTGCCAAAGGTATAATTCAGAGGACAGAACAGGGGTTGCTAAGATGGTTTGGGCATTTATAGAGGATGGAGCAGAATAGGAGGGACCAAGAGGGTTATGTTAATCTAGTGTGGATGGAAGGTGATGTAGGAGTTGCCCCAGGAAATGTTGGAGGGGGGCTAAAGAAGGTTTTGAGTGCTAAGGCTTGAGCACCAAGCAGGTGCTTGTGAGAGCATGTTAGATCAGAGTGAATGGAGATGAGTGAATTTTATCGCTTGATGTGCTGTTATTGTCTGGAAGTTAACATTATGAAGAGATTCAGGAAAACCAATTAACCAGATCTGAGTCCTCTAAAGGAGGAGTGGGGATGTTACAGCTCAGATCATTTGATTATTTATTGTAAATTCTTAAATGTTTTAGTGTTTTTTGTATGCAGTATAATAGCAGTGCACTTATATTTTTTTTCTAATTTCAGGGGATCTCTGGGGTCCACTTATCTTGTGCACATTTATTGCCATGTAAGTATAGCCAATTTCATTCTGAATTTTTTGTACCCTTCAGACTCAATGCATACATTGTATGTCACTTTAACGTTTTGTTTCAGTTTAGATAATTATTATTGTCAGCAGTCTTATTTCCTTTTTCCATGGAGTGGTAATGCATTTGCCAGAAAAATGTAAAAGTACAGTGGACCCCCAGTTTTTGTCTGGTGCGGAAATCGTACAATTCGGATTTCGAGCACTTTTTTTCTGTGAAACTTTCCCCCGGTTTTGTACACCCGCTCGGAAATCGTCCGTATCAGATGCGTCCACCCGCCCAGGATGCCGTTTCTCATGCATACCAGACTCAGTCTGCCTCTGTCTCTCATTGAGTTAGCAATACTCCGCGCATTCATCCATTGTTTTTTGTGCTTGTTTATTGATTGCGACTGTGAAATAAGCCACCATGGGGCCAAAAAAAGTTCAGAGTGCCAGCCATGATACATACACCCAGTACAATAAATTTCACATAAATATTATTACAGTGGTCCCACGGTTTTCGCCAAAAATTCGTTCCAGAATGCTGCTCAAGTGCCATTACCGAACGAATTTACTTCCTTAAGAAATAATGTCACGTAGGTTAGTCTATTTCAGACCCCCAAAAATACACTTGCAACAGCACTTACGAAAATACACTTACATAAATGTTCGAGTTTGGAGATGCATGAAAACCGAGGGACCACTGTACTATTATTATTATGATTATTATAATTATAGGTGTGGTAGGCGGGCGGAGGGAAAACATTACGTTTTCTCTGGTCCAGCACCAGAGAAAACGTATATGAATCTGCGTTTGGCCCAGTCACTCTTCTCTGCTTTTGTTTACAATTCTCGGTACGAATTCTCATTACTTCTCCCTTCGTTTATGGTGGCATCTAAAGGTAGTTGTTAGAAACTATTAAACTCAGTGAACAAGGTATGTACAGTGGACCCTCTGTTTTCATGATTAATCCCTTCCAGAGAGTCTGACGAAAGCCGAAAATCACGAAAATCGAAATCACTTTCCTCATAAGAAATAATGTAAATCCAATTAATCCGTTCCAGAGGGAGGTGAGTTTATTGTTTGGAGACATGACAAAATGCTTCAATATGACGCTAATATCAATTCTACGGCTTATTTATCTATTACGTATGTGAGGAGTGGTGGTGGTGGTGTTGGGTTTATCAGGGCCACTGACAGCATAAGATGTAAATATGGTGGTGGTGGGGGCAGCAGAGGCCACCACCACTATTCAATGTACGTAATTTATAAATAAGAAATATTTACACTTTATAAATAAGAAATATTTATACTTACCTTGGAGGAGATGCTGGTATTGGTTTAGGGTGGTGGAAGATACGCAGGCAGTGTATGTTCAGTAGCTCTATATACCTCCAACAATGTTGGAGGAGTTAGTTTCGTGTCGTCCTTTTTCTATCGCTTAATCGCTTAACTTACTTACTACACTGTTAATGCTACACTTTATCGCTGGCTGGCGCTATAGCCTTTATCGACTCCTGCTGCTTTAATATCGTACATATCATAGAATCACTGAAGAAGGCACATTCTTCCCCCTCTCTTCCTCCTCCACTTTGGTGTGCAATCTCTGACAGATGCAGATTGCAGAATCAGTGTTGCATCCACAACATTCTGAAAGTGATGACGGTGGCGATGACCCAATGCCTCCAAGACCAAAAACTTCAGCAGCAAGGGCAGGTGTCAAAACATTTTTGGAGTATTTGTAGCATCCACTGTCCACAGCCCATTTGAAAAGTTATGGTCCTGTGGTCCATGAAATCCGGGAGGCTGTTATTCGAGTTCAGAGTGTCTGGTCCCACCACGAGATGACACTGGACTCGTTTTTTAAACCTACAATGCCATCGTCGATGGCGATATGACGGTATGGATGCACATTTTTCCCCCTCACGTATCCAGAAACTCTGTGTTTCCGAACCGGTCTCGGCCCATATAGTTCGGATATGAGAGGTATTACTGTATTTCAAACAGAATTAAGTATGAGCAGTCCCCACTTATCAAAAAAAAAGCTGCACTCCAATACAATCTGTACCTTGATGCTTGTCACATAATTTTCAGCCCTAAAACTTAAAAATGAAAAATTAAAGAAAAAAGCATAGGATTGATTACATATGTAAGAGTATAGGAGTGCTTATGTATATAGCAAAGTATCTCATGACACCTCAGTAATTATAAAACCCATGCCAATGTCTAAGAAAAAAACTAGCCTGGGACATGCATTATTATTATTATATTCATGGGTTAAGTATTATACCAGTAGAGGTCATACAGCAGGCAATAAAGTTTAGTTCAAGAAAAAGAAGGTTAGCCCTAATTTCTTGGATCAAGGGATCTTCCCCAGTATGAAGGTGAGAGTTGACCTAGTCACACACTAGCCAGTCCTGCATATCGTCTTCTGTAGTACACTAAATTTTTTTTTTTTTTTTTTTATTAACACATAGGCCGTTTCCCACCAAGGAAGGGTGGCCAGACAAAGAAAAGCTCTCATCATCACTCACTCCATCACTGTCTTGCCAGAGGCGTGCTTACACTACAGCTACAAAACTGCAACATTAACACCCCTCCTTCAGAGTGCCGGCACTGTACTTCCCATCTCCAGGAATCAAGCCCGGCCTGCTGGTTTCCCTGAAACCCTTCATAAATGTTACCTTCCTTACACTCCAACAGCACGTCAAGTCCTAAAAACCATTTGTCTCCATTCACTCCTATCTAACACGCTCACACACGCTTGCTGGAAGCCCCTTGCACACAAAACCTCCTTTACCCCCTCCCTCCAACCTTTTCTAGGCGGACCCCTACCCTGCCTTCCCTCCACTACAGATTTATACATTCGCGAAGTCATTCTATTTTGTTCCATCCTCTCTACATGTCCAAACCATCTCAATAACCCCTCCTCAGCCCTCTGGATAATAGTTTTGGTAATCCCACGCCTCCTCCTAATCTCCAAACTACGGATTCTCTGCATTATATTCACACCACACATTGCCCTCAGACATGACATCTCCACTGCCTCCAGCCTTCTCCTTGTTGCAACATTCACAACCCATGTCTCACACCCATACAAGAGTATTGATATAACTATACTCTCATACATTCCCCTCTTTGCTTTCATGGATGAAGTTCTCTGTCTCCACAAGCTCCTCAGTGCACCACTCGCCTTTATCCCCTCGTTAATTCTATGATTCACCTCATCCTTCATAGACCCATCTGCTGACACATCCACTCCCAAATATCTGAACACATTCACCTCCTCCATACTCTCTCCCTCCAATCTGATATCCAATCTTCTGTTATCTAATTTTTTTGTTATCCTCATCAACTTACTCTTTCCTATATTCACTTTTAATTTCCTTCTTTTACATACCCTACCAAACTCATCCACCAACCTCTGCAACTTCTCTTCAGAATCCTCCAAAACCACAGTGTCATCAGCGAAGATCAACTGTGACAATTCCCACTTTGTGTTAGATTCTTTATCTTTTAACCCCACACCTCTTGCCAACACCCGAGCATTCACTTCTCTTACAACTCCATCTATAAATATATTGAACAGCCATGGTGACATCACATATCCCTGTCTAAGGCTTATTTTTACTGGGAAATAATCTCCCTCTCGCCTACATACTCTAACCTGAGCCTCACTATCCTCGTAAAAACTTTTCACCACTTTTAATAACCTACCTCCTATTCCATACATTTGCAACATCTTCCACGTTGCAACCCTATCCACCCTATCATATGCTTTTTCCAAATCCATAAATGCCACAAACACCTCTTTACCCTTATCTAAATACTGTTCACCTATATGTTTCACTGCAAACACTTGGTCTACACACCCCCTACCCTTCCTAAAGCCTCCTTGTTCATCTACTCTCCTGCTCTCCGTCTTACTCTTAATTTTTTCAATAATAACTCTACCATATACTTTACCAGGTATACTCAACAGACTTATTCCCCTATAATTTTTACACTCTCTTTTGTCCACTTTGCCTTTATACAAAGGAACTATGAATGCTCTCTGCCAATCCGTAGGTACCATACCCTCTTCCATACATTTATTAAATAAAAACACTAACCACTCTAAAACTATATCCCCACCTGCCTTTAACATTTCTATCTTTATCCCATCAATCCCAGCTGCTTTACCCCCTTTCATTCTACTCACTTCCTCCCGAACTTTCCCCACACTCACAACTGGTTCTTCCTCACTCCTATAAGATGTTATTCCTCCTTGCCCTATGCACGAAATCACAGCTTCCTTATCTTCATCAATATTTAACAATTCCTCAAAGTATTCACTCCATCTTCCCGATACCTCTAACTCTCCATTTAATAACTCTCCTCTCCTATTTTTAACTGACAAATCCATTCTTTCCCTAGGCTTTCTCAACTTATTAATCTCACTCCAAAACTTTTTCTTATTTTCAACAAAATTTGTTGATAACATCTCACCCACCCTCTCATTTGCTCTCTTTTTACATTGCTTCACCACTCTCTTAACCTCTGTTTTTCTCTATATATACTCCTCCCTCCTTGTATCACTTCTACTTTGTAAAAACCTCTCATATGCTAATATTTTCTCTCTTACTACTCTCTTTACATCATCATTCCACCAATTGCTCTTCTTCCCTCCCTCACCCACTTTCCTATAACCACAAACTTCTGCTGAACACTCTTAACACTATATTCTTGAACTTACCCCATACCTCTTCTACCCCATTGCCTATACTCTCACTAGCCCATCTGTCCTTCAACAGTCGTTTATGTCTTACCCTAACTGCCTCCTCCTTTAGTTTATAAATCTTCACTTCTCTCTTACTTGCTGTTTCCATTCTCCTTGTATCCCATCTAACTTTTACTCTCACTGAGTTCTACCCAACAATCTTTTATCTACCAATATGTAGTCCAACAAACTACTGTCATTTCGCCCTACATCATATCTTGTATACTTATTTACCCTCTTTTTCTTAAAATATGTGTTACCTATAACCAAACCCAAAGTTCAGTCAAATGCTCCCCATTATCATTTATACCTGGTGCCCCAAACTTACCTACCACACCCTCTCTAAACGCTTCTCCTACTTTAGCATTTAAGTCCCCTACTACGATTACTCTCTCACTTGGCTCAAAAGTTCCTACACAGTCGCTTAACATCTCCAAAAATCTCTCTCTCTCTCCTCTACACTCCTCTCTTTTCCAGGTGCATACACACTTATTATGACCCACTTTTCACATCCGACCCTTACTTTAATCCACATAATCCTTGAATTTATACATTTATGTTCCCTCTTCTCTCCGTAACAGATCCTTCAACATTATTGTTACCCCTTCCTTAGCTCTAACTCTGTCAGATACTCCTGACTTAATCCCATTTACTTCTCCCCACTGAAACTTGCCTACCCCCTTCAGCTTTGTTTCGCTTAGGACTAAGACATCCAACTTCTTTTCATTCATAACATTAGCAATCATCTCTTATCATCCGCACTACATTCACGCACATTCAAACATCCCAATTTTTAACCCTTTCGGGGTTTTGGTCGTACTAGTACGTCTTACGCACTGGGGTTATTGACGTACTAGTACGCCTAAATTCTAGCGCCCTCAAATCAAGCAGAAACAGGCTGTTAGGCCTAGATGTGATAGAATGGGTCTGTGCGGTCAGTGTGCGCAGTATAAAAAAATTCCTGCACACCACAGTGCATAATGAGGAAAAAAAAACTCTGACCGTGTTTTTGGTTTAAAACAGCGACTTTGCAGTCTATTTTCGTATGGTATTTATGCTTGTATTCTCGTTTTCTTAGTCATTTTATAGAATAGATGATATATTACAGAAATAGAGATCATTTCGACTGGTTTCACGATGACAAGTACCTTGAAACTGAGTGCAAAGTAGCTAAAATGTTCGATTTTGGCCGATGTTCAGGAGTAAACAAATCACACCATGCGTCCAATACACATCAACTGGAGAGTCTAATATTCTTGCACAAGTGCGCTGATATTATTTATACCATTTTTACAGTGATGCAGTTGTATACATAACAGTAAATCTTTTATTTTTTGAGAGAATAAAAATTCAAAATCTAAAGCAAAAGTAATGTAAGAGGGGCCTGGAGACGTGACTAATGAACAGAGAAGATGTTATTTTAGTGCCAGGAATGTCTGCCTTGTTTATTATGGACCCTATTTTGAAATTGGCATCGTTTGAAATTTGTGTGAAATTGGCCAAATTGCTATTTTCTGACAACTATTTTGGGTAGTTAAAATTGGTAAATAGGCAGTTTCTTGTACTCAATCGATAGAAGAAATGGAGTTCTAGCGAAATAGCTATAATTTTAGTAGACTGAAACATTGGAATGTGCCGAAAATAGGGCTCAAAGTGGGCGAAATCGCCGATGCGTAAGTGTCATGGCTACCGCTAACTTCGCAAAAGCATAATTCCGTTAGTTTTCAATCAAATTTCATAATTTTTGTGGCGTTATGATCGGAAAAAGATTCTCTATCATTCCATAAGAATTTTTTTTTTTTTTTTAAATTCGTGGACCCTGAGAACGAGTTTCAGAGAGACCCCTTGGACCCCCAAAGGGTTAAAGTTTTTCCTTATCTTGTTTTTAGTAATTTATACAGGAGAAGGGGTTGCTAGCCCATTGCTCCCGGCATTTAGTCGCTTCTTACGACATGCATAGCTTACGGAGGAAGAATTCTGTTCCGCTTCCCCATGGAGATAAGCAGAAATAAACAAGAACAAGAACTAGGAAGTAAAATAGAAGAAAAGCCCAGAGGGGTTAGTATATATATGCTTGTACATGCATGTGTAGTGTGAGCTAAGTGTAAGTAGAAGTAGCAAGACATACCTGCAACCTTGCATGTTTATGAGACAGAAAAAGAGTCCAGCAATCCTACCATCATGCAAAACAATTAAAGTGGTACCTCGACATACGAGCAGCTCCCATCTTGAACAATTATGTAAGTGTATTTCTGTAAGTGCTTTTGTAAGTGTATTTTTGGGGGTCTGAAATGCATTAATCTAATTTATATTATTCCTTATGGGAACAAATTCGTTCGGTATCGGCACTCGAACAGCCTTCTGGAGCGAATTAAACTCGTAACCAGAGGTACCACTGTACAGGCTTATGTTTCACACTCATTTGTTAGGATGGTAGTACCTCCCTGGGTGGTTGCTGTCTACCAACCTACTACGCCAAGTTTGATTCAGCCTTCTACTGTATCTGAATGGCTGTTCAGATGTTTCGGTAATAATTTTAGAATTTCGCCCTTTCCCAGGGCCTGTTCGGATACAGGCGAGGTTCAGATAATGGCAGGCCAGATATGCAAGGTATCACTGTATACAGTATGTTTTTTTTTGTGCTTAAATTACTTTTACTAGACTATATACAGATAATTGTATTACTTTTGGATACAGGAGAGCCCCAACGTAGAAATGCTTTATGTTACATGAATCAGCACTTATAGATAAGGCACTTAGGAACATAAAATTGCTCAACACTGAGTCGCAGTATGAACATGTTAAAAAATAACCATCCTTTGTATTGTACTATTATTTCCTATACAAAAAACACATTTGCACATTAAACCAGGAAAGCAACTCATTTGTGATTTGTGACCCTTCTGTTATCAGAAGAGCGTAGCTCATGTGATACTTAAGAATGTGTGTGTTAACCCTTTCACTGTCGAAGCCAGTGATCACAAACTTGCTCTCAGTGTTGAAAAATATTAAAAAAAATTTTTTTTTTTTCTTACCAATATCTTAAGAATATTTTTCTGATTTAAAAGAAATTTTTTTTTGCGATCAGTACTTACCGAAATATAGAGGCATGAAGTTGACAGAAAGTGAACAGCTTACGGCAACATCGGCGACTGCCACTCACTTGGTAATATTATTTTTACTTTTATTCTATTTTTTCTCTTCTAATATTTTATTTTTTCAAGAAACTTTTGTGGCCTGTGAGACCAATATAATGCATAATGTATATATATCCACTCGTATGCAACACAATAGCTGCACAAATATTGTTATTATATTGTTTACAAAACTTGTTTACTCAAACTCACACTGCCTTCCCCACCACCCACACTGTCTTCCCTACCAACCATGCTGTCTTCCCCACCACCCACACTGTTTTCCCCACCAACATAACACTAAACGGTTCACCCATCACAAGACTCACAGAGGGAAAATTCCTAGGGATCCACCTTGACAGTAGCCTCAAATTCCAGACACATATACAACAAATTTCCAAGAAAATCTCCAAAACAGTAGGCATACTATCAAAGATACGGTACTATGTTCCACAATTAGCTCTCCTTGCACTGTATCATTCACTCTTCTACCCTTATCTCACCTATGGAATTTGTGCATGGGGATCAACAACATTCAATCACCTAAGACCACTAATAGCCCAACAAAAGGCTGCAGTCAGAATGATAACAAATTCCCACTCCAGACAACATACTCCACCAAGATTCAAAAGTCTAAAACTACTCACCGTCAAGAACATCCATACTTATTATTGTGCCTTCTACATTTATAGAACACTACACTTAAACATAAACCTTCCACTCAAACTTCTCCTCACCAACCTTAACAGGACGCACGACCATAATACTAGACACAGATCACTGTTTGATGTACCCCGTGTCCATATCACAATGTGCAAAAACTCTATGCACATAAAGGGCCCCAAAATTTGGAATTCATTACTAGTAAATACTAAAGTAACCCAGTCTGAACATCAATTTAAGACTCTTCTCAAAAACCACATACTCACCCTAAACTAAAATCTCAATATGTACTCAATACTTAACTTTACCATATAATATAATTTAATTATTTACTATTGATATAAACAACCTGCAAAGTACTTTCAACTTGTCCCAATGTTATATCCTCAGATTGTTAATTTAAGTAAACTTGCTGTCTGCTATAATTAAAAACAGATGTACAACTCAAACAAACTATGATCAATTTCTCTAGTAGTATTAATAGTCTGTAAGCCATTAAATTTAGTCTGCCCATAATGCCATGACATGATAGTGGCTCTCTTTGCACTGCAACTCATTACGTATTGTAATTATATAATCTCAATGTAAACTGCAACTCATTATTGTAATTACAGTGGACCCCCGGTTTATGTACTGCTCCAAACTCGAACAATTATATAAGTGTATTTTTGTAAGTGCTTTTGTAAGTGTATTTTTGGAGGTCTAAAAGGACTAATCTAATTTACATTATTCCTTATGGGAACAAATTCGTTTGGTAACGGCACTTGAACAGCATTCTGGAATGAATTAATTACATAAACCGGGGTACCACTGTATATAATCTCGATGTAAACTTGCAAGGAAATAAAAATTTGAATTTGAACCATGCTGTCTTCCCCACCACCCACATGGAAATAAGTCACTTTGTCTCACTTGTTTGGGTTATCCTAGATAATCTACACATATGCTGTTATGTATGATAATGTATGTAACTGTATTTGTGTATACCTGAATAAACTTACTTATTCTTTGAGACTTGGGAAAATTTGAGTTTCCTCTTTCACTGTGGTACACCTGAACATGAATGAGATGGCCCAGCACCAGAGGTGGAAGGTTGATGATCGTCTGGGTTTTCAGCATTATTTCTGGTATGCTGGACATTGCTTTCGGTCACAAACTCCTCAAAACCATGAGATTCATCTTCACTGACACTTCAATCTGTGTTAGAACTATCACTTGGGAAGGGAAGAGTCCCAATTCGCCGGGAGTGAGGTATTTCTTACCACTAGGCTTGGTGAACAAGGCTTACTGAATTAGCACTCCCACAATGCACTGCAGCCTCACTGATTTTTTTTTGTACTGCACACAATGACCACACAAACCCATTCTCTCACATGTAGGTCTACCAGCTTTCTCCTGCTAGATTTGAAGCCGCTAGAATTTTGGCGTAGTACTGCGGCACCAACACTGGCTTGCAAGCTGTAGTACTACAGCACCAACACTGGCTTGCAAGCTGTAGTACTACAGCACCAACACTGGCTTGCAAGCTGTAGTACTACAGCACCAACACTGGCTTGCAAGCTGTAGTACTATGGCACCAACAGTGAAAGGGTTAAAGTGCAGTTTCATTGGAATCATGGAAGGTAATCAGTGCTTCAAAGCATAATTCATTATTAGATAATACTGTAATGATGCCATTGCATACCATTATATTATCAATACTATTTATCTTTTTAATTTCATTTTGCAGGATGGTTCAGGGCTCTGAAGATGCAAATAAGCATGATGGTGGTCCTGAATTTGCCCAAGTGTTTGTCATTGTGTGGATGGGTGCTGCAGTTGTCACCATGAATACCAAATTACTTGGTGGCACCATGTAAGTCTTGCCATGTCACTGTAAAGTTTATTTAGAAATATAGTGTTTGGTACTTTGTGAGTGAAATGTCATAAAAAGTTTTAAGACCACACATCTTCCGCTTTGGAAGATATGTGGTCTTAACCCTTTGAGGGTCGAGACCCCTGATCCTAAATTCATTCTCAGGGTCGAAAAATATTTGAAAAAAAAAATATTATTTTTTCTTATGAAATGATAGAGAATGTTTTTATGAGTGTTATAGACCAAAAAAAAAAAATTGCCATCAATACTCACTGAGATATGGAGGCATGAAGTTGACAGAAAATGAGCTGCTTACGGCAACATCGCTGACTGCCAGTCATTCGGTAATGGTTTATTTATTTTTTTCTACTTTTTTCTTTTATTTTTTCAAGTAACTTTCATGGCCTGTGAGACCAATATATGGCATATTTTGTTTATATTCACTCGTATGCTATACAATAACCACACAAACATTGTCATTATGTTGTTTACAAATCATGTTTACACAAATCAACAATAGAAAATGTTTTTTATTACTATTTTTCTATATTATATATACACTTATAGAGTCACTGGACATGTTCCTAGAAGTTCTGCAGCTTGTGGAACTCTTTGAAACATGGTTTCGTGCACAGTGTTGTTTTACACTCCTCACATAAAACGAGTGTCTCTGCATTTATTGGTTTGGGTTTTTTGTGGGTAGTGATCACCAGGAGTCAGACGAGAGGGTAGTTGTTGATCAGTTCGCAGGCAATATTCTATTGCAGGTGTTGTTACTTGGTACTTTAATCATATTTGTCTGATGACAGACAAACAAAATTCACCATATGGTGCTTTGTTTCTGGTCCTCATCTTATACATATAAGCATTGAGCATGAAAATGTCCACAAGATGAAAAAAAGTGTTTTATATACCACTTACAACTTGCAAACACAATCAGAAAACCCAATTTGCATGTCATATTTTGTCCACTGAGTGCATATTGAGGGTGTAGTCCATCACAGCTGCAGGTTTTAGATTGGGTTCATTGGTCTCTCTATTCTGCCTGTCAGTGTTTGTCATTTCGTTTCAATGAACTGACGATAACTGTGTGACATCTCATTTGTCATGCCACCGAAATGCCATGATGTCATTGGCAGCAAACGCCTGCTCCTCACCTCTACGAGTGCCTGCGTCGAACATAGGCATATGCTTACGATTTGCACGCATTGTACCACACACATCTGTCATGTTCACTTGCAAAAAATCACTGAGTAACTGGCTTGTGTACCAGTTATCAGTATATAATATGTGCCCCTTACCAAGATATGGTTCCATCATTGTTCTAACCACATCACCAGAGATACCCAATAACTTCCTGGTATCTTGCAATGTATTACTTCCAGTGTACACAATAATATCCAATATGTACAAGACCACTGTAGCAATCACAAAGTACAAACAACTTTATACCAAAGCGTTTCCTCTTGCTTGATATATACTGCTTGAATGACAGTCTACCTTTGAACAAAATCAAAGACTCATCAATAACAAGCTTCCTGAAGGGGTAAAAATACATATTGAATTTCTGTTTCAGATACATAAACACATTCCTAATCTTATATAACCTGTCTTTTCTGTCAGGCCTGGTTTTGTCTGAGAAGTGTAGCATACGTAATAGTAGCACAAATCGATTCACTGGTAGTACATCACTGAAACCTGGGGTTGCAATCAGGCGGTCTGTCGACCAGTATGATTTGACACTGTGCTTATACACATGTGGCATAAGCATTATTGTGGCAAAGAAAAGATACATCTCAGCCACAGTTGTCTCTTTCTACTGGTGTAGGCATGATCTTGGTGAAAAAATTGTGTTTGCCATGGTGTACTTTTCCATCAGGGGTTCGTCAAAGAATAACTCGAAACATTCCAGTTCAGTGGCATTGTTCCCAAGTGTACAAGATGGCCGTATTCCACTTTGACTTTCATCAAAGTGATTGGGATTGGGAACAAAATTGTCAGCTTCCTGCCAATCCCAGGTATGGTCTACTGGTGGATACTGGATATTGACAGGTGGTTGTGGTTGTGGAGGTTGGTGGGGTGGGTGCGTGAGGGTGGGCTTTGTTGTAGTTGAGATGACTCAGTGGCATGGGTACCAGCATTGGCCGCTGCTGGTGCCTCATGACGCATGGAACCACCATCTGATGACGCATGGACATTATTCATCCCCATTGTAACAATATCATCTTCATTTTCACTATCCGTTCCTGTTGTAAGGCCACGGGATGTATTCCGAGATGTACTCCTTACCCTTGGAATAGCACATGGCACACTATCAGAGCGCAAGTAGTGTCGTACATACTGACGCTTCACTGGAGAATATTTACTTCACTCTCGCTACTGGAACTGTTTTCAAGAGCTTGGAGATCATATTCACTATCACTATCATCAGCACTGCTCACATCTGAGTCCTGAACACGGGAAAATACGAGTTTCCTGTTTTGTTCTGGTACAACTGGACATGAACAAGAAAGCCCAACACCAGAAGTGGAAAGTTGAGGGTCGTCTGGGTTTTCATTACTATTACCGCTTTTTTTTTTTTTTTTCTTCAACAAGTCGGCCATCTCCCACCTAGGCAGGGTGACCCAAAAAGAAAGAAAATCCCCAAAAAGAAAATACTTTCATCATCATTCAACACTTTCACCACACTCATACATAATCACTGTCTTTGCAGAGGCGCTCACATACGACAGCTGAGAATAGTCCCTCCCAGCTGTCACTATCCTAGACTCCTCCTTTAAAGTGCAGGCATTGTACTTCCCATTTCCAGGACTCAAGTCCAACTAAATCAATTAACTGGTTTCCCTGAATCCCTTCACAAAATGTTACCCTGCTCACACTCCAACAGATCGTCATGTCCCAAAAACCATTCGTCTCCATTCACTCCTATCTAACACGCTCACACATGCTTGCTGGAAGTCCAAGCCCTCGCCCACAAAACCTCCTTTACCCCTCCCTCCAACCTTTTCTAGGACGACCCCTACCCCGCCTTCCTTCCCCTACAGATTTATACGCTCTCCAAGTCATTCTACTTTGATCCATTCTCTCTAAATGACCAAACCACCTCAACAACCCCTCTTCAGCCCTCTGACAAATACTTTTAGTAACTCCACACCTTCTCCTAATTTCCACATTCCGAATTTTCTGCATAATATTTACACCACACATTGCCCTTAGACAGGACATCTCCACTGCCTCCAGCCTCCTCCTCGCTGCAGCATTTGTAACCCATGCTTCACACCCATATAAGAGTGTTGGTACCACTATACTTTCGTACATTCCCTTCTTTGCCTCCATGGATAACGTTTTTGTCTCCACAGATACCTCAATGCACCACTCACCTTTTTTCCTTCATCAATTCTATGGTTAACCTCATCCTTCATAAACCCATCCGCTGACACGTCAACTCCCAAATATCTGAAAACATTTACTTGGGAAGTACAATGCCTGCACTTTAAAGGAGGGGTCTGAGATAGTGACAGCTGGGAGGGACTTTTCTCAGCTGTCGTATCTGAGCTCCTCTGCAAAGACAGTGATTATGTATGAGTGTGGTGAAAGTGTTGAATGATGATGAAAGTATTTTCTTTTTGGGGATTTTCTTTCTTTTTGGGTCACCCTGCCTCGGTGGGAGACGGCCGACTTGTTGAAAAAAAAAAAAATTTACTTCTTCCATAATCCCTCTCTCCAATGTGATATCCAATTTTTCTTTATTTAAATCGTTTGATACCCTCATCACCTTACTCTTATCTATGTTCACTTTCAACTTTCTACCTTTACACACTCTCCCAAACTCGTCCACTAACCTTTGCAACTTTTCTTTAGAATCTCCCATAAGCACAGTATCATCAGCAAAAAGTAACTGTGTCAACTCCCATTTTGCATTTAATTCCCCATAATTTAATCCCACCCCTCTCCCCAACACCCTAGCATTTACTTCTTTTACAACCCCATCTATAAATATATTAAACAACCATGGTGACATTACACATCCCTGTCTAAGACCTACTTTTACCGGGAAGTAATCTCCCTCTCTCCTACACACCCTAACCTGAGCCTCACTATCCTCATAAAAACTCTTTACAGCCTTCAGTAACTTACTACCTATTCCATACACTTGCAACATTTGCCACATTGCTCCCCTATCCACTCTATCATATGCCTTTTCTAAATCCATAAATGCAATGAAAACTTCTCTACCTTTATCTAAATACTGTTCACATATATGCTTCACTGTAAACACTTGATCTACACATCCCCTACCTACTCTAAAAGCCTCCTTGCTCATCTGCAATCCTACTCTCTGTCTTACCTCTAATTCTTTCAATAATAACCTTGCCATACACTTTACCTAGTATACTCAGTAAACTTCTTCTTCTTCTTTCTTTCAACACGTCGGCCGTTTCCCACCGAGGCAGGGTGGCCCAAAAGGAAAAACTTATTCCCCTATAATTTTTACACTCTTTTATCCCCCTTCCCTTTATATAAAGGAACTATACATGCTCTCTGCCAATCCCTAGGTACCTTCCCCTCTTTCATACATTTATTAAACAAAAATACCAACCACTCCAGCACTATATCCCCCCCTGCTTTTAACATTTCTGTCATGATCCCGTCAGTTCCAGCTGCTTTACCCCCTTTCATTCTACGTAATGCCTCCCGCACCTCCCCCACACTCACATCCTGCTCTTCTTCACTCCTAAACGATGTTGTACCTCCCTGGCCAGTACATGAAATTACCGCCTCCCTTTTTTCATCGACATTTAAAAATTCCTCAAAATATTCCCGCCATCTACCCAATACCTCCAGCTCCCCATCTACTAACTCCCCTACTCTGTTTTTAACTGACAAATCCATTCGTTCCCTAGGCTTTCTTACCTTGTTTATCTCACTCCAAAAATTTTTCTTGTTTTCAGCAAAACTTTTTGACAGAGCTTCTCCCATTCTTTCATCCGCTCTTCTTTTGCACTCTCTCACCACTCTCTTCACCTTTCTTTTACTCTCCATATACTCTGCTCTTTTATTAACACTTCTGTTTTGTAAAAACCTCTCATAAGCTACCTTTTTCTCTTTTATCACACCCTTTACTTCTTCATTCCACCACTCACTCCTCTTTCCTCCTTACTGCTATTATGTTCATTATTTTCAGTCACAAACTCCTCAAAACCCTGAAATTCTTCTTCACTGACACTTTCATCTGTGTTTGAACTGTCACTTAGGAACAAGAGTCCCAATTCTCCGAGGATTGAGGTGTTTCTTACTGCGAGGCATGGTGAACAAGGCGTACTGAAATGGCGTTCCCACAATGCACCACTGGCTGCACGATTTTTTTTTATACTGCTCACACTGACTGCACAGACCCATTCTCTCACATGGAGGCCTATCAGCTTTCTCCCGCTCGATATGAAGGCGCTAGAATTTACGCGTATAAGTACGTGACCGACCCCTGCTGTTATGACGTACGTGTACGTGACCAACCCTCGAAGGGTAAAACGTTAGACATTGTTAGAGAATTTGGAAAGTTGTGTAGAAGGAAGATAAAAGTGAAGCAGTAAAGGGCATACCTGGAGTATACCTGGAGAGGGTGTCAGGGATCAATGCCCTTGCGGCCAGGTCTTCCCATGGATTACAACCTGATCAACCTGGCTGTTACTGCTGGCCGCACGCCAACTGATGTACAACCACAGCCTGCTGATCAGGTACTGACTTTAGGTGCCTGTCCAGTGCCTTCTTGAAGAGGTGATGATAATAAATAGTTCTCTTTAGGGAACAAAAGATTGGAGGTCAGGAGTTGCAAAATTGTATTAACATGATTGCCAATAAATCACAGAATGGGTTGGGCTCAAACTCATGGCAGGTGAGTCTTAAACTGGTCCAGCTGATCCAGTGGTTAGCACAGCCTGTGAGTTTTAGGACTTACCTGTCATAGGTTCAAGCCCCCACCTGTTCTGTGACTGAAGGCATATGGAAGATGTGAATGTATGTAGACAATGCACTTTGAAGTGGATGTATTGGCAAATGAGCCTATGAAGGCTGGGATAAATCACAAAATAGATTAGGGAAAGAAAATTTTAGAAGTGTTGAGGAATCTGTGGAAAGATTTTTTTTTTCATGGATGCAAAGGGAATGAGAGTATAATTGTGCATCACTTTGCTATTAGTATGAAGTAGGGTGAGGGAAATGTACATTAATGCATTCACTTGGAACTCCTAAAATTTATTGAAAAAATCTGATCTGTGGGCCTGGATCACTTCAAATACATGAGCACGAGAGGAGAGAAAGGCTATACAGTGAACCCTCGGTTTTCGTACACCTCCAAGCTCGAACAATTATGTAAGTGCTTTTGTAAATGTATTTTTGGGGGTCTGAAACGACTAATCTAATTTACATTTGTCCTTATGGGAACAAATTCATTCGGTAACGGCACTCGAACAGCATTCTGGAAAGAATTTTCAACGAAAACCGAGGGTCCACTGTATATAGAGGCAAGATGGAATAGTACTAGTGGTATTATGGAAACTGGTAGTAGTAGTAGTGGTCAGTGAAGAATGCTGAAAGTAGAGAAGAGCATATCTTAGGCTGTGTCACATGGTGGTCTCATGGTTAATGTAGAAATATTATAACTGCCAGCTTTTTGAAAAATGGTGTTAGAGGTAGCAATGTGTGAATCTTCAAGGCACCTTCATCATCTTAGGTTTAGTTCCCAGGTTTAGCATTTTGCCAATGCATGAGATGTCTTTCTGTATCTGACACAAATGGTAATGTCATCCCTGCTGCAGGTGTTATGTTCATTAATTCTCTTTTGGAATCTCGCACATCAACCTCATCAGACTGCCCACAGGATGGTGTGTACTGTCGTTTCCTTAGAGGGAATATTTAACCCTTTCGGGGTTTTGGTCGTACTAGTACGTCTTACGCACTGGGGTTATTGACGTACTAGTACGCCTAAATTCTAGCGCCCTCAAATCAAGTAGAAACAGGCTGTTAGGCCTAGATGTGATAGAATGGGTCTGTGCGGTCAGTGTGCGCAGTATAAAAAAATTCCTGCACCACACAGTGCATAATGAGAAAAAAAAAACTCTGACCGTGTTTTTGGTTTAAAACAGCGACTTTGCAGTCTATTTTCGTATGGTATTTATTGTTGTATTCTCGTTTTCTTGATCTCATTTGATAGAATGGAAGATATATTACAGAAATAGAGATGATTTTGATTGGTTTGACAATAACAAGTACCTTGAAATTGAGCTCAAAGTAGCGAAAATGTTCGATTTTTGACAATGTTCAAGAGTAAACAAATCACACCATGCGTCCAATACACATCAACTGGCGAGTCTAATATTCATGCACAAGTGCTCTGATATTATTTATACCATTTTTACAATGATGCAGTTGTATACATAACAATAAATCTTCTATTTTTTTTGTGGGAATAAAAATTCAAAATGGAAAGCAAAAGTAATGTAAGAGGGGCCTGGAGACGTAACTAATGAACAGAGAAGATGTTATTTTAGTGCCAGGAATGTCTGTCTTGTTTATTATGGATCCTATTTTGAAATTGGCATCGTTTGAAATTTGTGTGAAATTGGCCAAATTGCCATTTTCTGACCACTATTTTGGGTAGTTGAAATTGGTAAATAGGCAGTTTCTTGTACTCAATCGATAGAAAAAATGGAGTTCTAGCGAAATAGCTATAATTTTAGTAGACTGAAACATTGGAATGTGCCGAAAATAGGGCTCAAAGTGGGCGAAATCGCGGATGCGTAAGTGTCATGGCTACCGCTAACTTCGCGAAAGCATAATTCCGTTAGTTTTCGATCAAATTTCATACTTTTTGTGGCGTTATGATCGGAAAACGATTCTCTATCATTCCATAAGAAAAAATCATTTTTTTTTTTTTTAAATTCGTGGACCCTGAGAACGAGTTTCAGAGACCCCCCCTTGGACCCCCAAAGGGTTAATGGAGACTTTCTCGGTGAGGTCACCAACTGAAGTGGTGACAGTGGTGGCGACTTGAATGCTACTTTTGGTAACAGCTCATGTGGTGTATGTACAATACCTATGTCACTGGAAGGTAATGCCAGTGGTCCCATATGATATTAGAACATACAGTGGACCCCCAGTTAACGAAATTAATCCGTTCCAGGAGCTATTTTTCGACCCGAACCTTTCGTAATCCGAACCCTTATTTCCCATAAGAAATAATGTAAATACAATTAATCCGTTCCACAAAAAAATATTCACTCAAAATATAATATAAATAACATTTACTTACCTTTTATTGAAGAGACTTGCAGGCATCTGGAAGATAGGGTGGATGACAGGGGCAGGGTTTTAGTTTTTGGAAGGGCAATCCACCTCCAAAAGGACTTCAGGTAACAAGTTCCTCTCTGGGGTTACTTCCCTTCTTGGTCTTTTAATGCCACTAGGACCAGCTTGAGTCACTAGAACTCTTCTTAGAAAAATAACTGACCAGAGTCCTCTGTTTCTGGCGACTCTTTAATACTTTCCTGAAGTGCAACATGGCTCTGTCACTGAAGTGGTTGCACAGAAGGCTCATTTCAGCTTGCTCAAGGTGGTGTCTTTCAACAAATGTCTGCACCTTATTCCATATTGTACAAATTTCCTTAATCTCTGAAGAAGGCATCTCCTCCTCTCTCTCTCCCTCCTCCTGTGAAGCAATAACCTCAGCTGTGGTCTGTTGCTGTTCCAGATGAAGGTCTTGCAGCTCTTCAGTTGCACGATATTGAAGTGATCTTTCCAGAACTCTCTTAGGGTCAATTCAGAGTCATTGGTCATATTAAAGCACTTCTGAAACACTGCTTTGGTGTACAGTTTCTTGAAGTTTGCAGTGACCTGCTGGTCCATGGGCTGGATGAGAGGAGTGGTGTTAGGAGGCAAGAACTTATCTGATGAAACTGAACTCATCAGGCAACAACTCTTCCAAGTTGTGAGGATGAGCAGGAGCATTGTCCAGTACCAGGAGGCACTTGAGTCCCAATTTCTTTTCCAGGAGGTATTTCTTCACACCCTAGGTAGTAGGTTGGTAGACAGCAGCCGCCCAGGGAGGTACTACCGTCCTGCCAAGCGAGTGTAAAACGAAAGCCTGTATTTGTTTTACATGATGGTAGGATTGCTGGTGTCTTTTTTCTGTCTCATAAATATGCATGATTTCAGGTAAGTCTTGTTACTTCTACTTACACTTAGGTCACACTACACATTCATGTACAAGCATATATATATATATATATATACACACCCCTCTGGGTTTTCTTCTATTTTCTTACTAGTTCTTGTTCTTATTTCCTCTTATCTCCATGGGGAAGTGGAACAGAATTCTTCCTCCGTAAGCCATGCGTGTCGTAAGAGGCGATTAAAATGCCGGGAGCAAGGGGCTAGTAACCCCTTCTTCTGTGTATATTACTAATTGTAAAAGGAGAAACTTTCGTTTTTCCTTTTGGGCCACCCCGCCTTGGTGGGAAACGGCCGACATGTTGAAAGAAGAAGAAGAAGATTTCTTCACACTAGGGCCAAACACTCCAGTCAACCATTCCTTGAAAATCTCCGTAGTGACCCATGCCTTGGTGTTAGCCTTCCAATGCACACACAATTTATTCTTGTTAACACTGTGTTTCTTAAAGGCTCTGGGATTTTCTGAGTGATACACCAGTAGAGGCTTCACTTTAAAGTCACCACTGGCATTGGCACACATCATAAGAGTTAGCCTGTCTTTCATAGGCTTGTGTCCTGGCTGTGCCTTTTCCTCCTGAGTAATGAAGGTCCTGTTGGGCATTTTCTTCCCAAACAGGCCTGTTTCATCACAATTAAACACTTGTTGGGGAGGAATTATTCAGCCTCTACGAACCCCTTAAATTCACTCACAAATATTTCAGCTGCATGTTTGTCTGAGCTGGCTGCCTCACCATGCCTCACAACACTGTGTATGCCACTACATTTCTTAAACCTGTCAAACCAGCCTTTGCTGGCTTTAAAATCACTCGCCTCACCACTGGTTGCAGGCATTGTCTTGACAAGATCTGCGTGCAACCTCCTTGCCTTTTCTCAAATTATTGCCATGGAAATACTATCACCCGCTATCTGTTTTTCATTGATCCACACCATCAGTAACTTCTCAACCTCATCCACTGTTTTCGATCTTTGTTTTGTTAACATATCAACCCCTTTTGCAACATTAGCTTCCTTGATCTCATTTCTCTTTGCCAGGATAGTGCCGATAGTAGATGCACTTTTCTTGTACATCCTGGCAAGATCACTCAGACGTACGCCACTCATATTTTTCAACAATCTCCTTCTTCAGTTCGATGGTGTTCCTTACTCTCTTTACCACAGGGGTGCCACTAGGAAGCTTCTTTGGACCCATGGTGACTTATTTCACAGTGACAATCACTATACAGTGGTACCTCGGTTAACGATGGTCCCCAAACTCGCCCTTTTATGTAAGTTTATGCTTTTGTAAGTGTATTTTGGGGGGTCTAAAAAGACTAGTCTATTTTACATTATTCCTTATGGGGATAAATTTGTTTGGTAATGGCACTTAAACAGCATTCTGGAACAAAAAATATCGTTAACCGAGGTACCACTGTATACCACCAAAAAAGGCACCAAATGTATTGTGAATGTTTGAAAGAGCGCACTAGGTAATCTTCTCTTAATGGTAAACAACGCTTCACTGGCGGGCGTCCTGCGCAGGCGCTGAGCAGGCAGACAGGTATAATACATTTCGCTATCTGAGAGAAAAAAAAGCTTTCGTTAAGCGATTTTTTCGTTATCTAAACCTTTCGTTAGCTGGGGGTCCACTGTACTTCCATGAGATTGCCAAATGACACAGCCATAAAATAACCCCTTCAACATTTCTGGTATCCTTCAGGGACTACTACTATCAGTTACTATACCATCACAATACTACTATACTACTGTCTCCTGCCTCTATAAATAGCCTGCCACATCTCATGCATTTTGATGTAATCAAAGTCCAAGGACCAAAATGTTTTCATTAACCCTTTGAGAAATGAGACCCTTGCTCACAAACTAGCTCCCAGGGTCAAAGGTAATGAAACCAAAAGCACGAAATTTGATGGAAAACTTACAAATTTACGCTCTCACAAAATTAGTGGTCTTGGCAATACTTGTGCATTGTTGATTTCGCCCACTTTGAGCCCTATTTTGGGCCAATTCCATTGTTCCAGTTGACCAAACTCATAGCTGTTTAGCTAGAACTTATTTTATTTTATTGATTTTTCAACTACCCAATAACATGATCATAAATTACTAACTTGGCCAATTTCACACAAAATTCAAGAAAGGCCAATTTCAAAATAGGGTCCAGAATAAATAATGTAGACATTTGTGGCACTAAAATAACATTTTCTCTGTTCATTAGTAATGTCTCCAGGCCCCTCTTATATTACACCTGCTTTTCATTTTGAATTTTTATTCGCACAAAAAAATAGAAGATTTAGTTATTCAGACTACTGTATAATTGTATAAATAATATCAGCACATTTATGAATACAGTGGACCCCCGGTGTTCGTCCTGCTCAAAACAGGCCCTTTTATGTAAGTATATTTTTTTAAATGCTCTTATAAGTGTAGTTTTTGAGGCCTAAAAGGACTAGTCTACTTTACATTATTTCTTAAGGGAATAAATTCGATTGGTAATGGCACTTGAACAGTATTCTGTTACGAAAAATGGACAAACACCGGGGGTCCACTGTACATATTAGACCCACTAGTTGACGTGTATTGGATGCATGACGTCATTTGTTTACTCTTGAACATCGGCAAAAATCGAACATTTCTGCTACTTTTAGTAATACAGTGGACCCTCGGTTTTCGTTCACCTCCAAACTCAAACAATTATGTAAGTGTATTTTCGTAAGTGCTTTTGTAAGTATTTTTGGGGGTCTGAAATGACTAATCTAATTTACATTTGTCCTTATGGGAACAAATTCATTCAGTAACGGCACTCAAACAGCATTCTGGATAGAATTTTCAACGAAAACCGAGGGTCCACTGTATACTTCTGTAATATATCTTCTATTCTATCAGTTGAGACCAAGAAAATGATAATACATCCATAAATACTATACGAAAATACACCGCAAAGTTGCTGTTTTAAACAAAAAACATGGTTGTTGTTTTTTTCCTCATGCTCAGCGTGATGCAGGAATTTTTTTTTTTTTTTTTATACTGCTCACACTGACCCCACAGACCCATTCTCTCACATGTAGGCCTACCAGCTTTCTCCTGCAAGATTTGAAGCAGCTAGAATTTTGGTGTAGTATTACGGGACCGGCACTTTCTTCAAAGCCGTAATGTTATGGGACCAACACCAAAGGGGTTAATGAATTAAGAAAAAAACAAGCAGGCTTGGACATGTGGTGTTCATGCTTGTTTTTTGAAAGTTGTGAGAATTGTTGTTTGTGCCCTTTTACAGGCAGCTAGGAGGCAAGTGTTAAGTTTTTTTTTTTTTTTTTTTGGTGGGGGGTCACCATACATTACTAAAAAAAATAGCCATTGTGTTAAAAATCAAAGGAAATTATTTTTTCTATATTATTGAATTAATAATTTATTGCTTTGTCAATAATTAACTTTATTCAAACAGTAATGTTTCTGATATGTCTTAGCCTTCATCTTTTGCAGACATTTTTTTATTTTATACATGTAAATAGTATGCTAATGTATAGTTTTGTATGTGCCATATTTAAAACTTTGTCAATAAATAACATTTTCCAGATCGTTTTTCCAGTCGGTATGTGTCCTGGGTTACTGCTTGTTGCCCTCCTGCCTGTCTCTCATCTTATGCCGCCTCATACTCATCGCCAATCCGACTAAGATCCTTTTTGTCCTCAGATTCATTGTCACTTGCATTGGATTTGTGTGGGCCACTTTTGGTAGGTTATGTTATGTTCTTGGAATATATTACATAGCCAAAGGAGGCACTATTGTGGGGAGATAGAGGGGTATCCCTTTCTGGCATTAATATGATTGGTTCATTTTATGAGGTAGGCATTTTACTGCTCAGAGGTGCAAAATACAATCTTAAGTACAAAATATTTGATTTGATCATAACATGATAATGGAAGACAAATTCTCCCTTTCCCTCAAAACCAGGGTACAGTATACAGTCATACCTCGGTTAACGATATTAATCCGTCAGAGAGGGCATATCTTTAACCAAAACAATCGTTAACCGAATCAATTTTCCCCATAAGAAATAATGGAAATAAAATTAATCCGTCCAAGACTTTCAAAAGTAGTAAAATAAAATATTTTTTAGAACTTTTTGACATTAAATACAGGTATCCCTCAACATTCGCGAGGGTTAGGGGATCAAGAGCCTCGTGGATGTTGAAAAATCGCAAATGTTTGGTGCCCCAATATATTGTAGGGAAATATAATACAATACTGCTTCCTTAACCTATTGAACCATGAACAATCATAAAACACATATAAACATCGTAAAATAATGTACTATATACATGTTATTTTGACATGAGCTGGCTGTTCAGGGAGGCCTGTAATAGTATAATTATACAATAAGTATTTTATAGTGTTGTGAAGTGTCATGGGGAATCAAGTTACTGACACACTGCTTCTTCTCCCTCTGCTGTAGCTCCGCCCACTTTTTAATGATGCCAAATGTTGAATTAAATATGTATACATTAGAACAAAAAATGAAACTCCAACTTCATAACTTTATTTTAATTTGCATAACTCATATATTACAGAAAACAATAAAAAAGTAAAATACACATACAACGAGTTAAGCTTACAGAAAAATACATTAAATTCACCATCTAACATCGTTACGAAGTGGGAGGAGCTATTGGAGGGAGGGAGAGGCGCAGTAACATTCAGTGTCTGGTGAGTCGTCAAGGGTGTTGGATGTTAGCCTTAGTGCTAATAAAATGTTGTGTAATTACACTAATATTAGTAATAAAGGTTATCTATCTATTACATTTATTCCAAATTGATATCAGAAACATGATAAATACCCTAGAACTGTAATAAAGATGCTGAAATGAATAATATATGCCATATTATATGAGGGGTAAGAGAGCAGGCACAGACCGCCACCATATAAGATGTTTACATCAGGGTAAACATGCCTAAATCACTCTTGTCGTAAGAACAAATGCAAAAATAGCATTTATTGTTTTTAGAATAATAATAATTTATAATAATTGATCTGGAGCACTTTAAATGTTATCAGTACAGTGGTACCTCGAGTTATGATATTTTTTCATTCGAGAATGCTGTTCAAGTGCCATTACCAAACGAATTTATCCCCATAAGGAATAATGTAAAATAGACTAGTCCTTTTACACCCCCAAAAATATACCTACAAAAGCATTTAAAAAAATAAACTTACATAAAAGGGCGATTTTGGGGACCATCGTAACTCGAGGTACCACTGTACAGTGGACCCCCGAGTTTCGTAAAAACTTCACTCCTGAAGTCTGCTCAAGTGCCATTACCGAACGAATTTACTCCCTTAAGGAAAAATTTCACATAGGTTAGTCTATTTCAGACCCCCAAAAATACACTTCCACAAGAACTTACAAAATTATACTTACATAATTGCACGATTTCCGGGGTATTCGTTAACCGAGGGTCCACTGTATTTGGTAGC
Source organism: Cherax destructor (assembly GCA_009830355.1). Taxonomy (NCBI): domain Eukaryota; kingdom Metazoa; phylum Arthropoda; class Malacostraca; order Decapoda; family Parastacidae; genus Cherax; species Cherax destructor. The sequence continues at coordinate 69,231 of WNWK01005760.1, read as the reverse complement.
TGACATTTAGAGCACTCCACAGCAATTATTATTATTTATTATTATTATTATTATTATTTCCCTACAATATATTGTAAGAAAATGATAATAATAATTATTATTTCCCTACAATATATTGTAGGGAAATAATAATAATTGCTGTGGAGTGCTCTAAATGTCAGCTACCAAATACTGATGACATTTAAAGTGTTCCAGATCAATTATTATAAATTATTATTATTCTAAAAATAATAAATGCTATTTTTGCATTTGTTCTTATAACAAGAGTGATTTAGGCATGTTTACCCTGATGTAAACATCTTTTATGGTGGCGGTCTGTGCCTGCTCTCTTACCACTCATATAATATGGCATATATTATTCATTTCAGCATCTTTATTACAGTTCTAGGTTATTTATCATGTTTCTGATATCAATTTGGAATAAATGTAATAGATAGATAACCTTTATTTAGTACATTCATTACTTACTGCTTCCTTAACCTATTGAACCATGAACAATCATAAAACGCATGAAAACATAGTAAAATATTGTACTATATAGTACTACATACATGTTATACTGTAGTTTAATAACTAATGAACAAACAAAACACTCAGTGAGTGAGTGGTGGGTGGGCTGGCTTCCGGGTCGGAGGGATGGTAGTAGGGACGCTCGGGTGGTGGGAAACTTAAATATGATTTGGTGGGTGGGAATTTGGCGGCCGGGAATTCGCGAATGTGTGAAGCCCGCGAAAGTAGAAAACGCGAAAGTTGAGGGATACCTGTAATACACAATTTAATGAACAATAAATAAATACACATGTAAATATAGTACAATAACATGTCACTTACATTTATTGAAGAGTTGTTGATGTGTGGAGGACAGGAGGAGGGGAAAGGATGGAGTATAGTATGCTAGTGTTTGGAAGGGGAATCTCCTTCCATTAACACTGCAGGTGGCAAGTTCTTTTCTGGGGTTACTGGCCTTTTTCTTTTAATGTCACACTCCCTGCATGAATGGTACACTCCCTGCATGCCTGCTACACTCCCTGCATGCCTGCTACACTCCCTGCATAAATGCTACACTCCCTGCATGTCTGCTACACTCCCTGCATGCCTGCTACACTCCCTGCATGCCTGCTACACTCCCTGCATAAATGCTACACTCCCTGCATGAATGCTACACTCTTTATCACAGGGCTGGCACTAGGAGCTTTCTTTGGACCCATGGTAGCTTATTTAGCAGTTGCAAGCACTAAAAACAGTGGAATAATGACAATGTACTGGTATGAATGCGTGGGTGTGGGTGGGTGGTCGCTCTCGCTTGTAAACAATAGCACACTGACGCTCCCTGGAGTGCGCGCTGAGCTGGGCGCCACGCGGACACGTCCGGTACGAATGTCGTTAACCGAAGCAAACATCGTTAACCGCAATCATTTTTTTTACGTCATAAATATCGTTAACCGAAAATATCGTTAACTGACAGCATCGTTAACTGAGGTATGACTGTACTTGTCCCCAAAATAAAGTTTTATACATTGCTTTTACCATAGGTCTCAAGAGTATTTTTTGTCTAAAAATATGGTGTATATTTTCAACTTGCAGTTATTTTTCAATTTTATTTAAATGTGATGGTAAAGTTTATCGGTTTCACAACTAAAAAAAAAAAAAACCTAAAATTTAAGTATAGTTAGGTTTAGCTAGTTTGTAATAATGGGAGTAGGAGCCCCAAAACTTAAATATTCTTATTGATTTTATGGATTCCAGAAATTCATTCATTTGTGAACAGAATTTCACAGTAGTGTAAGAGTCTTGCACTCATTTTCCTCATTTGCTACCATTGTGTATTTTCATATTATGGTCTGCTATTACAGCAATTTGAATTTCCAGTAGATTTTTTTAATGTATGAGGATCAAAAGTGTCAGTGTCACTTCAGGCCCTTGCACTACTATAAGAAATTTAACTGGAGATGTAGTAGTAGGAGAAAAAAATTGGTTAAAATTTATCTTTTAAAAAATTATTGAATCAATTTTACTGTGCTGTATGACTTATGATTTTCCTTATTTTTCTCTTCAGCTGCCATGGTATTCCTCGGAGATAGTCAGCCAAGCACTAGGAAAGCCCTAGCAGTATATCCAATATTTCTTTTCTACTTCGTTATATCCTGGCTCATTATCTCCCATTCTTATGTATGATGTTTTCCTATCAATCAACACATTTTGGTTTGACATAAGAGTTTAATTATTTATTCTGGGAATATTTTTTTTCCTTTAAAACACACAAGCACCTATACAATGAAATAATTCATGTTAAGTGTTAAACCCATGTGGGTCATTCAGCACAAGACATGGTGGAGGTTTGATCCTCCGTCTAATAAGCGCGAGACAGACGTGCTTATTTGTACTTGCACTATACATGGCTGTAAATCCCCATGATATGGATGTTAGCTTGATTCTGTTTTTGTGTTGACTTTACACTATTCATTGCAAATACAGTATGTACATGTGTGCTTGTACAGAAGTGTTTAAAAATATAACATGCACCATGTCTGTTGCACAAGCTCATTTCCAAAATTGAATTCATCAGTTACTTCATACCAGTGAGTCGAGATGAAAATCTAAATTTATTGAAGTACAAGACAAGCCTTTGGATGAATGCAGAAGATTTTATCTTTTGGGCCACCTACCTCGGTGAAACAACCAGTGTTAAAGTTTAAAAAATATTCTTTGTTGGACATGTTTAAATTTTAATATTAAAGGAATTATTTAGCATACAATATTTACATTGTCATCATTGCTCAGTAATATTGTTTGAGACAAAATTTTTGTACTTGCTGTTATTTAGTATAGGAGGTAAATTTCCTAGCAGGCTGAGGTTGTTTATCCATTGTCTATATTCTTGTACTGTATATTTTTACAAAAGATAAAGAACTGGTAAGGGTAGTATCAACTACTGTAATATACTTCAGATACTGTATTAATGTACTTCACATAACAGTAATAAGAATAATACTTTAATGTGAAAAGTGCTAAACTTGGCAACCCTTTGAAACTCCACACTGACACTCCTTTCAACCTGCATACTCCATTAGACTCTATTTTACTACTTGTCCTTGCACTAAAAACCATTTTTCAGCATGTGCATTGTCAAACTAAATACTAGTATCCATCTTCATTTGCAGTTACAACCTCCTTGTTCAAGTTTGTTAATTTCCTAGGTCAACCTAATCCTTTAACACCATAAACCTAGTGAATGGGTCAAGATTTTCTTCCTGGATGAATACTTTTTTGCAAGCAATTGCCGAGGAATCATTTGGAGAATTAGAGTGCCCAAAGTCAGAGATGAACTTGATACATAAATTTGGCAAGCTTCATTGCTGAGATAAAGTTGTCATTTAACTTACATAATAATAATAATAATAATCTTTATGACCCTTGAGAGTTTAATGCTTAAGTGTTTTTTTATTACAATGTAATTGTATCTCAAATTTAAAAATAATTATAGCATTTTATAACAAAAAATTCTTCCACTATAATAAGGAAAATTTGTGACATGGTCTATTAAAAAGAAAAAAATAATGAGAGCTTTCATTTTTATGGTAAAATGACAGCAAGTAGTAAATGACCTTGGGTGTGCACGATACAAAGGGAAAGCACAGGGCATAACTAAATAGGCTTAAAATGCGTAACCACAGGTTATTTTGCAGTAACAACCGACAGGCAAACCGCAATACACTGCCATAAACACAGTGTTTTATGTAGTCATTTCTCGTTGACTTTTTGACAAACTGACTTACTACACAAACTCTGAAGATTATACCTCTAGCACCTCCCTCAGTCCCTTCTACCTTGATCTCTTGCTTCCCTGTACTATCCACCATCCTGCTGCACTCCATACCCTACTAATCATCCATCTCCCTCTTACAACCCATTCTCCCTGCATCCTGCAGCGCTGTATAACCCCTGTGGTTTAGCGCTTTATTTGATTATAATAATAATAATTATGTAGTCATTAGACTCTTCTAGCATTTTTACAGCTGAATTGTGTGCAGTTCCCATTGCAATTATCCATACTGCATCCATGCAATATGGATAATTTTGATAGCCTGCAAAGCAGGCTATAATTTTTTTTTAATTCACTTCATCCCCTAGTTCTTCATATCTGTTTCTGATATTATTATTAATTATAATCAAAAGAAGAGCTAAACCTACAAGGGGCATACAGCACTTTGTTTCTGATAGAGATCACAACCAAAGAAATCTTTTTCTGCTGGGGCTCTGGTCATATAGATGTTTGGGGCAATAAGCAGGCAGACTTATCTGTGTGGGCTGCTGCACTTGACTTTCATATTCCACATAGGGGTATTCCATTCTCAGACTATTTTGCTGTAATCTCTAGCCACCTTTGAACAACATTGATCTGATCTGATTCATAAATTATATTCTGCCAAGTTTAGGTTTGTAGCCTACTCCTTATTATCGATGCTGGGGTTGGGAGACCACTCATCTTCACTTCAGGCACACATCTCACTCATGGGCATCTTGTGGAAAGGTGCCCAGTTCCACTCTGATAACTGTTAGGTTCCAATTTCAGTTCGCCATATTCTATTGGATTGTCCTGTCTACCAGCGAGCACACAGAATTTACTTCTGACGTAGTCGCCGCTCTAACACCGTTACTTTATCTTCCCTCCTAGCTGATGGCCCCCACCTTTGACACTGACTACCTCTGACTTTTTGACAGCAACAGATTTATTACAAATGTTGATGGTACTTCCTTTAGCATTCCTCACAGCCCTTTCTAACTCTACATCTGTTATCCTCTCCACCCTCACTAGTCTCTAATCAAGCAAGCACACCTTGCCCTGTAGCACTGTATAACCCTTGTGGGTTTAGCACTTGGTTTTGATTATAATAATGCAAATTTAACAAGCTTCAAGATGGTTTGGCAAGTGTCACTTTTTCAAGACCAAGTCACCAATTTTAGGCATAACCACATCTTTATTTTCAATGACAAAAGGCAGGGTAATAATAATATAAACTAAGCACTAAACCAAAAGGGGTCATATAGTGAAAAGGCAGAGTAAAATAGTGAGGAACGTGCCTATCTGAGAGATGTATATACTTGAATGATTAACATTTTTGGTATAGAAAATGTAATTTTCACTCACTGGCAAGTTCATTGATTTTTTTCTTGGTGCCTTGTATGTTGGAAACTAAATGTTCATTATAAGGACAGGCTTTCCTTATACATAGCTTCATTTCCCCATCCCATTTCCTCCCCTTCTTGTATACACAGCTTTATTTATCCACGTTGACTAAATCAACAATAACTACACCATACTGGGCTAGCGCTGTATAACCCCTGTGGTTTAGCGCTTCTATTTGATTATAATAATAATAATAATACACCATACTGGATTTAATATACTGTATCACAGTTCCACTTCCTCACTCTGGTTTAAAGCCTAAGGAATATAGGTTGGTCAATAAGATTACAATAATTTACACCCTATTGGTTTGTTCAATTTTTTTTATTTTTACTACTAGTACTCTTCAATCTTCAAATAATTATCTATATTTAACTTACACAAAGGCTAAATAAACTATTCCTATCAAATAGCAGCAAACACCAAATTTATCCTCACTCCTTGTTACATAATTTTCTGCTTTATACAACTAAGGTAGGTAGGCATTCATTTTTCTGAACTTGCTGCAATTACTTCCTAGATATTTAAAATGTTCTATATTCTCAATTTATTTTCAGAAGACCATTATATATATATATATCTAATTTTCCAAACATGTTCTTGATTTTTCTATCACATTCCAACCAATGCATTTCATGTAGCATGCCCAGCAATTGGCTGTATCAGGCATTTGTATTATAAAGGGCATGGGTGTGTCAGACATTCGTATCATTAAAGAAATAAATTTTTTTGTATGAAAAACTTTAGCACCTTGAATTATATAAATAAAGTTAATGACTAATCTGTTAATATTACTATTCATCTGGCAAAACAGTAGGTGAATGAGGGTGAATGCATTTTGGGGGGAGGGGTTGAGTGGGTCACCCCCCCACCTCACTGGGAGACTACCAGTGTTAAATAAAAATGTGGTAATAATCATTTCACTAAGACAGAATTTGCCATCAGTATGAAAAAAATCAGAAGGCAAAACAGTATATAATAATACAGTATAACATACCAGATCAACCAGGCTGTGATGGACATGTAGGGCAGTGGGCCTCCAGCAGCAACAGCCTGGTTGACCAGGCTGAGAGAGTAATAATACTTGAAAACTCAAAAGGTACTTGTACATTTTTTTTTCCAACAAATTATATTCTGTTATAGAAAGCGTTTATCTGTGACAGAATTGATGAAGCAACAGTAGTAGCGGTCTTCACTCTTGTCATCTATATATTTATTTTCCATCATCTCGAGTTCTATAAAAAAAAAAAAAATAATTAATACAAAAATACTTAATCTGAATCACTTATAACTGAACTGCATGATAATTTAGATTTCTTTTAAGAATAGGATTGGTTCATCACAACATGGTACTGATGTAATTGTATTTTTAAATACTGTAGGAAAAAATGAAAATACAGTGGTCCCTCGGTTTTCGCCGAAAATTCATTCCAGAATGCTGCTCAAGTGCCATTACCGAACGAATTTACTTCCTTAAGAAATAATGTCACGTAGGTTAGTCTATTTCAGACCCCCAAAAATACACTTGCAACAGCACTTACGAAAATACACTTACATAAATGTTTGAGTTTGGAGATGCACGAAAACCGAGGGACCACTGTATGTACAAATTGTCAGAACTGGAAGAAATCCAAATTAAAATAGTACAGTATTATACTTAACCCTTTGGGGGTCGACAGGCCTTCTCGGAAACACGTTCTCAGGGTCGAAAAATTTTTGGGGAAAAAAAAGTATTCTTATGAAATGATAGAGAATCTTTTTCCGATCATAACGACACCAAAAATATGAAATTTGAATGAAAACTTACGGAATTATGCTCTCGCGAAGTTATCGGTCTTGAAGATGTTTACGCATCGGCAATTTCGCCCACTTTGAGCCCTATTTTTGGCCAATTCCAATGTTCCAGTTCACTAAAATCATAGCTATTTCGCTAGAACTCCATTTCTTCTATCGATTGAGTACAAGAAACAGCCTATTTACCAATTTGAACTACCCAAAATTGTGGTCAGAAAATGGCAATTTGGCCAATTTCACACAAATTTCAAACGATGCCAATTTCAAAATAGGGTCCAGAATAAACAAGGCAGACATTCTTGGCACTAAAATAACATCTTCTCTGTTCATTAGTCACATCTCCAGGCCCCTCTTACATTACTTTTGCTTTCCGTTTTGAATTTTTATTCTCAAAAAAAAAAAAAAAAAATAGAAGATTTACTGTTATGTATACAACTGCATCATTGTAAAAATGGTATAAATAATATCAGCGCACTTGTGCAAGAATATTAGATTCGCCAGTTGATGTGTATTGGACACATGGTGTGATTTGTTTACTCTTGAACATCGACTAAAATCGAACATTTTCGCTACTTTGAGCGCAATTTCAAGGTACTTGTCATTGTCAAACCAATCAAAATCATCTCTATTTCTGTAATATATCTTCCATTCTATCAAATGAGACCAAGAAAACAAGAATACATCAATAAATACCATACGAAAATAGACTGCAAAGTCGCTGTTTTAAACTAAAAAAACGGTCAGAGTTTTTTTTTTTCTCATTATGCAGTGTGTGCTGCAGGATTTTTTTATACTGTGCGCACTGACCACACAGACCCATTCTTTCATATGTAGGCCTACCAGCCGTTTCCCGCTTAATTTGAGGCCGCTAGAATTAACGCGTACTCGTACGGCACCGACCCCTGCTCGTAAAACTTACTAGTACGGCACCGACCCCTGCTCGTTAAACGTACTATTACGGCACCGACCCCGAAAGGGTTAAGAATTAGGCATCTTGACCAGCCACTAGAGACTGGTGTCAGTTCCATTCTGTAGTTTAGCAAAATGACTTGACTTAAAGACTGGAATACTGTTTGTGCAAATGCTACACAGTCTAGGAAACAAGGCAGTTCTCCAATGAAAGATGAGAAATAACTTTAACCAAATAATAATGAATCATCTACAGAGCACCTTGACTACACAAGTTACTCAAAGATCACAGCCATTAAGAAGTACAGTGGAACCCCGGATTTCGTACTTAAACCGTTCCAGTAGGTCAGTCTAAATCCGAAACGTAAGAAAACTTAAGTAATATTTCCCATAAGAAATACAGTGGACCCTCACTTAGCGGTCGGTTTTACGGATCCCGGTTAGCGGCTGTATGGGATGCCACTTCCTCACGCATATCAAACTCAGTCTGCATCTCTCTCTCGTTGAGTAAGGAATACTCTGCATGTTCATCCATTCATTTTGGTGCTTGTTTATTGATTGTAACTGAAATAAGCCACCATGGGGCCAAAGAAAGTTCAGAGTGCCAGCCCTTTGGTAAAGGGCTGAGAGGGGAGAATGTGCCTTCTTTAGTGATTCTATGATATGTATGATATTAAAGCAGCAGGAGTCGATAAAGGCTATAGCGCCAGCCAGCGATAAAGTGTAGCAAGTAAGTTGAACGATAAAGAGAAAGAAAAATGACAAGAATCTCAACTCCTTTATTGTTGTTTGAGGTATATAGGGGCACTGAGAACAACGCCGCCCTCTGCCAGCTCCTCCAAGGTAAGTGTAAATACGTATTTCTTATTTATAAAGTGTAAATATTTCTTATTTATAAATTACGTACATTGTTTCAGTGTGAATATTGTTGAGGGCTTATACTGCCACCCACCACTACCACTATATGTACGGCTTATGGTCAGTGGCCCTTATAAACCAAACAACAACACAACCCCCACCAGTCCTCACATTCGTAGACATTTTATTCATTCTAGAGTATATGTCATGTTTCTAAGTTATTAATATTGTTTATTATGTCATATTAGATGAATTGTGGTAGATAAATAAGCCATATAGAGTTGATATTAGCATCATGTTGAAGGAATATTTTGTCCTGTCTCCAAACAATACTCTCCTCCTGCCTTCAATAAAGGTATGTAATAGTGATTTAAATGTTCATTTATCCATTTCTTTAGTCATTTTATTTAGTTCTCATTGTTTTGTGTATGTAAAACTATAGTTTACCTTAAAAAAATATTTTTTTGTTGATATTTTTGTCTGGAACGAATTAATTATATTTACATTAATTCTTATGGGGAATATTATTTCGGCTAAAGGCCTAGCTCTTGGAACGGATTACAGCCTTAAACCAAAGGTCCACTGTAATGTAAATACAATTAATTAATCCTTTCCAGACACCCAAAAATATTAACAAAAAATACATTTTTTAAAGAATAACTATAGTTTTACATACAGAAAACAATGAGAAATAAATATAAATGACTAATTTTAATGATAAATGAACATTACATACCTTTATTGAAGACTTGTTGGTGTATTGAAGAACGCATGATGTAGGTCCTCTTTGGCATTTTCTTCCAAAAGAGGCCTGTTTTGTCACAACTGAACACTTGTTGGGGAAGAATCATTCAGCCTCTATGTACTCCTTGAATTCATCAACGAATTCTTCGGCCACACGTTTGTCTGAACTTGCAGCCTCACCATGCCTTACAACACTGTGTATGCCACTATGCTTCTTGAATCTGTTGACCCAGCCTCTGCTGGCCTTAAATTCACTAACAGCAGCACTCGTTCCAGGCATTTTCTTTACGAGATCCGCATGCAACTGCCTTTCCTTTTTGCAAATGATCGACTCCACAACACCATCTCCCGCAAACTATTTTTCGTTGATCCACACCAACAACAACTTCTCCACATCTTCGATCGTTTGTGATCTGTTTCATTAGCACGTTTACCCCTTTTGCAACTTTAGCTTCCTTGATTTCTACTTTCTTTGCCAGGATGGAACAGATTGTTGATTTCGACTTCCCATATATCCTGGCAAGCTCGTATTTTTCTACAATCTTTCTTGAATTCTATCGTGTTTCTCACCTTTTTTACCAAAGGGCTGGCACTAGGAACTTTCTTTGAGCCCATGGTGGCTTATTTCGCAGTTGCAATCAATAAACAAGCACAAAAATTGTGAAATGTTTCGGATGAATGCTCACTCAGCCAGTGACAGAGCCAGACTGAGACATGTACATATGAGAGTGGCTGTGTCCCAGGCAGGCGGACACATCTAATATGTACGAGTTTCGGATGGAGGTACGAAATCCGGAGCAAAATTTCGCCCAAAAAAGTGTTCTAGATCCGAAACATACGATATGCGGTGCATACAAAATCTGGAGTTCCACTGTATATAAAACAATATAAAGAAGGATGAAATTAATAAGCAAAAGGAAAGAACAGACAACAAATACAAACTATAAAACCAAGTTAAAATAACCAGCACCAATTAAAAGCTCAAATTATTAATGTCAAGAAACTCTCTTGAAGTTCCACAAGGCCTTTACTTGCACCTTGGTAATTATAAAAAAAACAAAGACAAAAAGGCCTAAGTCAAGAGCAACCTGTTAAAAATATGGCTCAGTCAGTGGCACATCAGCTACATTGAGGGAGGGTGGGGAACAACACAGGAACACCTGCTAGGAGGTGGCTATGGGCGAGATGGGTTTACTCGATTCTCAGCCAGGTAAGATCTGTATACCTATACTTCTGCTTTATTCGGAGACCCTCCAGACCTCTACTGGGTCTGAAGAAGGGGGGGGGGTAGTTGTTTATGATCAGTACCACCATAGCACCAGCACTGAATAACCCTTGTGGGTTTAGTGCTTAATTTTAATAATCTTGGCACTAGACTTCATTAATGTCAGCCTTCTCAACCAGGTTGTTGCTGGCAGTGTAATTCAGGCCTGCATAGTCATCACAGCACTTACTGCATGAAGTTGTCCAGTTTCCTCAGGAAGATTTCCACCTCTGTTTCAGTAATATTTCTTGTATCTCCTGGTAGAGGGTAGATACTGTAGAACACTTGTGTTGACACAGTTCCCTAATTGTCCTTATGATACTCCTCCAAGAAGAGTGTTTAAACAAGTAATGGTCATGAGACCTTATGACCTACAGCTTTAACTACCATGAGAAAATCCCCATGTTGCCTCTAATACAAGCAAACAAAAGATTCCAAGATTTCTGAAAGCTTTCTTGGCAGCAGTACATAGTACCCCCTTAAAACTTTTTGGAATGAAAATATAGTTTCACAAAAGAAAATATTTTACCTTGTATTTACTTGTAAAGTGGTGCAGCCATCATCATCAGTGCAATTTGCAAAAACAAAATGCAGCAAATTTTGAATGAGAGGACAGGGAAACTGCGAAGTTCTGATACTCTAAAATATTTTTGAAATATACAAATGATTCTAGACATTAACCCTTTTAGGGTCGAGACCCCGATTCTTAACTCATTCTCAGGGTCAAAAAATTTTAGGGGGATTTTTTTTTATTTTTTCTTATAAAATGATAGAGAATCTTTTTCCGATCATAACGACACCAAAACTATGAAATTTGGTGAAAAACTAACGGAATTATGCTCTCGCAAAGTTATCGGTATCGATGATGTTTACACATTGGCGATTTCGCCAACTTCGAGCCCTATTTTCGGCCAATTCCAATGTGTCAGTCTACGAAAATTATAGCTATTTCGCTAGAATTCCATTTGTTCTATCGATTGAGTACAAGAAACCGCCAATTTACCGATTTCAACTACCCAATAGTCAGAAATTGGCAAATTGGCAATTTGGCCAATTTCACACAAATTTCAAAAGATGCCAATTTCAAAATAGGGTCCAGAATAAACAAGTCAGACATTCCTGGCACTAAAATAACATTTTATCTGTTCATTAGTCATGTCTCCAGGCATCTCTTACAGTGGACCCCCGGTTTACGTTATGCTCCAAACTCCCACAATTATGTAAGTGTATTTTTGTAAGTGCTTTTCTAAGTGTATTTTAAGGGGTCTAAAAGGACTAATCTAATTTACATTATTCCTTATGGGAACAAATTCGTTCGGTAAAGGCACTTGAACAGCATTCTGGAACGAAATAATGACGTAATCCGGGGGTCCACTGTATATATTTGGACAGTTAATAGGTTAACAATGATAGCGGAGAGAGGATTTTGACAAGATTAACAAAGGACAACATATTATATCAAGGGATGTACTATTAAAATAACTGAGTAGGCAAAATATATTATAATGGGATATTTCAACTACGGGCGAGGGGCTTGGACTTCCAGCAAGCATGTGTGAGCGTGTCATAGGAGTGAATGGAGACGAATGGTTTTTGGAACCTGACAAGCTGTTGGAGTGTGAGCAGGGTAACATTTTGTGAAGGGATTCAGGGAAACCAGTTAATTGATTTAGTTGGACTTGAGTTCTGGAAATGGGAAGTACAATGCCTACACTTTAAAGGAGGGGTTTGAGAAATTGGTGGTTTGGAGGGATTTTCTGAACTGTCGTATCTTAGCGCCTCTGCAAAGACAGTGATTGTGTGAGTGAGGTGAAAGTGTTGAATGATGAAAGTATTTTCTTTTTTGGGGATTTTCTTTCTTTTTGGGTCACCCTGCCTTGTTGAAAACAAAACAAAACATAGAAACAGACTGGTTAGCCTCTGAGGATAGAAATACAAATAAATTTCTAAATACATATAATAAGAGGAGTATTTATAAATGAGATAATACACCATCCTTGGTGAAACAAGTAATAAAATGATGGATATTTTATAGTATCCCATATTCACAAATAGACATCTTCCATGCATCTAATACCTGATTATTATATTCAGTGCTGTATGACCCACCAGGGTCATACAGCACTTGCTGGGAACATGAAAAGCCACATACCTCAGGGAGATGAAAACTGGAGGTAATCTCAATGTCGTAAATCTACAGCACTAAAAATACTGCGTGAAAAAATAGACATTAACCTAATATATAGCAACAAAACTAAGAAAAAAAATGCTTTACATATAACTGATATGCACAATTTGCAAAATTAATCTTACTAACCAGAATCAGTGGAAGGAATCTGGATAAGGGGATGATGGGAGATATGGCACGCAAGTGTCTTGGTGAAATTTCCTTGACTGCTACAGAGGTTCAACTCCCATGTGTCAACCTTCAAGCTGAAAAACATTACCATTAAAAACAACAGGACAGACTTTTGCTAAGCATGACACTGACCTTAAATGTTGAACTTCCAAACTCAAAATATATAGGCTTTGTCTTCAATCCCTTAAATAGCACTCATGTTACAATAAACTTGGCTGACAGTCAAGCTGAAGTAGCTCACCCTACCGCATCAAATCACTTTCATGAATGGCTCCTTCCAAGGCACATGTTACTTTTATTTAAATTTTTAAATACATACTAACACTGTAGATTTTCCCCTCATATCTTAACATCCACTCTAATGCATAATTAAATCACCAAAAACATTTGAAATCTATACTGCATAAATATGGAGAAATATTTAGAGAGTAGCGAGACTCTCAAAACTCATCAAAGGTATAAAGGTACAGTGGGCCCTCGGTTATCGGCCATAATCCGTTCCAGAAGGTCGGCCTAAAACTGAAAAGGCCGAAAACCGAAATAATATTTCCCTTAAGAATTAATGTAAATCCAATCAATCCGTTTCAGACACCCAAAAATATTAACAAAACATATTTTTTTAAAGATTAACTATAGTTTTACATACAGAAATGAGAAATAAATATAAAGCACAAATTATAATGATAAATAAACATTAAATACCTTTATTGAAGACACTTGTTGGCATATTGAAGAATGCAGGAGGGAAGAGGGAGTTGGGAATCCCCCACCATAAGGACTTCAGGTATTTGTAGTCTTAATGTAGGGTGAGAGGCGAGTAGTAGTATATATTTGTAGGAAGTCAGTGAAGGCAACGGCAATGTAGGTTCACCAAGTATGTAGCCCCCCTGGGCTACACTACACAGCCGTATTATTACACTACACAGCCATATTATTACCATGTTCTATTTTTTTGTGAGAATAAAAATTCAAAATGGAAAGCAAAAGTAATGTAAGAGGGGCCTGGAGACATGACTAATGAACAGAGATGTTATTTTAGTGCCAGGAATGTCTGCCTTGTTTATTCTGGACCCTATTTTGAAATTGGCATCGTTTGAAATTTGTGTAAAATTGGCCAAATTGCCATTTTCTGACCACTATTTTGGGTAGTTCAAATTAGTAAATAGGCAGTTTCTTGTACTCGATCGATAGAAGAAATGGAGTTCTAGTGAAATAGCTATGATTTTAGTGGACTGGAACATTGGAATTGGCCAAAAATAGGGCTCAAAGTGGGCAAAATCGCCGATGCATAAACATCTTCAAGACCGATGACTTCGCGAGAGCATAATTCCGTAAGTTTTCATTCAAATTTCATACTTTTGGTGCTATGATCGGAAAAAGATTCTCTATGATTTCATAAAAAATTATTTTTTTCCCAAAAAATTTTCGATCCTGAGAACGTGTTTCCGAGAAGGCCTGTCGACCCCCAAAGAGTTAAATTCCATCATGTTTCTCACTTTCTTTACCAAAGGAACTTTCTTTGGGGCCATGGTTACTTATTTCACAGTTGCACTTAATGAATAACCACCAAAAACAATGAGTTATAGCGAAACATTTGGATGAATGAGCAGCAGAAGCTTCCTCACTCTCCCAGAGACACAGCCAGACTGGCGGGAGCGGCTGGCGGGTTGACGCGTCCCATACGGCTGATAAGCGAAATAATGGCCAATAACAAAGCCGAAAAACTGGCCTATAACCGAGTTGGCCGATAACCGGGGGTCCACTGTATATACAAGATTTACCAATTAGAATTTTGTGCAAAATAAATCTATTGTTAACATTAGACAGGTTGCTGGAGTGTGAACAAGGTGACATTTATGATGGGATTCATGAAAACCATGGGTTGAAGGAAGGAGGTATGGGTCATCCCAGAAGAGTTTGAGGGATGAGGTAAAGGATATTTTATATGCTAAAGGCTTAAATATCCAGCAAGTTTGTGCAAGTGTGTTAGACTGGAGTAGAGACAAGTGGCCTTTATGACTTGACATGCTGTTGAGTGTGAGCAGGGACTCATTATGTTCCAATTAAGAGGGTCATTTGAATTGTGATGTCTGTGGACTTCTTGCAAGACAGTTATCAAATGAATGATGGAGAATACATTTCCTTTTCTGGGTCACCCTACCCCATTGGAAAAGGCCAGTGTTAAAAAAAAAATCAAAGACCTTCCACTTTGACTAAGGTAAATAGAGCTGTAGCTAATGAGCCTAAAACCCAATTATGTTAATATGTAATTATTCATTATGATTAAAATTAGTCTTAATTTTTACATGAAAAAGTGATTTTTTTCCCTACAAGTGTAGGTAATAATTTTTTTTATATATCATAGACTATGGACTCAAGGTCGATGGAAATTCCAGAAACACGCGTTACAAATATTCTAGCATCTGAAGGGAATGGGTTTTTAGATACAGACTATTGCCATTACACTGCTTTGTATATTAACTTGAGGTCTTCAAACTTGTATTATCATAGTTTCTCACTAAACTATCTGCAAATTTGTAATTGTAAATGTAGTCTAAGATTTAACGCAAGACTTCATTCTTGCATTCTCTTGACAATCCCAGACATACTGTACTTTTGTGTACTCGTGAAACAGCACTACAAAACATGATTACAGTAATATTAGCGCAAGATAAATGTTGCTTAAATTATTTGAAAATATTTGTAATAGATCTGGTAGGCCAAAAACTTACCCTACATGAAAGAAAGAAAAACAGTTCCCAGTTCTCAGGTTTGTGTAAAAAACTTCATATTGAGGTAACATGCAATATGGTTAAGCCAATTAAAAAAAAATTAATAATGCATTTTGAAAGAGAAGCACTGCAGATTTAATGAGCAAGATTGAAATCATCATATATCTGACCTGTTGAGTAACTGATGAACAGTCAATGTTTCAAGTCTGAAGGAGAATGAGTATGCTGATTTTGGCTCTTCTTCCCTTAGTTGATTCAGCACCTGCAAATATTTAATTAAAAACAATACTGTACTATGTATAGTTTAATAACTTAATAGACATTTTAGTGTTAGAAAATTAGGTCTTTCAATCTTATTTTATCCACTATGTTCAATGAAATTAAATTAAATTAACGTACGTCTCCGTATACAACAGTATGTGTTCTAAAAGGCAAGGTAATCAGTGCTTATCCTATAAGCATATGTGGAAATGAAGAAATTTATCTATGTAAGTAAAAAGGGTAATGTACCAAAGTACATTGACACCAACACATTTATATGGGTATGAGGAATTTGCTTCAGATGTTGCAGCAAGGAGGAGGCTGGAGGCAGTGAGGATGTCATGTTTGACAGCAGTCTGGGATGTAAATATTATGCTTAGAATTCAGAGCGTAGAAATTAAAAGACTGAGTGGGGTTTCCAAAGGTATAATTCAGTGAGCTGAGGAGAGGATTATTGTGGTGGTTTAGGTATTTAGAGATGGAGAACAATTTGATGTCAAGAAACTCAGGAATGATCTAAACCTTGTGGAACTATAGTTTCGATTCACATTATAGGAAGATCTGCCTACCACTTCTGGACAGCCTCACCAGTGTGTAGGCACACACTGTGTGTGTGTGTGTGGGCTCAGTTTCCTTAACCCTTTGAGGGTTTCGGCCGTACTAGTACGGCTTACGCGCTGGGGTTTTCCACGTACTAGTACGCATAAATTCTAGCGCCTTCAAATTAAGCGGGCAATGGCTGGTAGACCTAGAGGTGAGAGAATGGGTCTGCGTGGTCAGTGTGCGCAGTAGAAAAAAAATTGGGGACCCAGTGGTGCATTGTGGGAACACCATGTTAGAACACCTTGTTCACCATGCCTCGCGGTAAGAAACTCCTCAGCGAATTGGAACACTTTTGTTCCCCAGTGACAGTTCTAACACCGATGGGAGTGTCAGTGATGATGAGTTTCAAGGTTTTGAGGAGGTTGTGATCGAAACTAGTGACCATAATACCGGTAATATCGAGGAAAACCCAGACGACCCTCAACCTTCCACCTCGGGTGCTGTGCCGTCTTGTTCACGTTCAGTTGTACCAGAACGAAGGAGGAAACTCTTCTTTACCCCTATCCAGGACTCTGATGTGAGCAATGGTGATGATAGTGAATATGAACTCCAAGCTCTTCAAAACAGTTCCAGTAGTGAGAGTGGAGTAGAATATTCTCCAGTGAAGCGTCAGTATATACGACGGTATATGCGCTCTGGTAGCATGCCATATGCTGTACCAAGGGGAAGGAGTACATCCCGTTGGCGTACAACAGGCACAGATAGTGAAAATGAAGATGATAGTGTTGCAATTGGGATGAGAAATGTGCATGCATCTGGTGGTGGTGGTGCTAGGCGTGAGGCACCAGCAGTGAGCCATGCTGCCACCCACGCCACTGACTCCGCTGATTTACAACAAAGGCCACCCTCCCCCACCCACCACACCAACCTGCACAACCACAACCACCTGTCAATATCCAGTACCCACCAGCAGACTGCACCTGGGATTGGCAGGAAGCTGACAATTTTATTCCCAATCCCCATCAGTTTGATGAAAGTCAAAGTGGAATATGCCCATCATGTACACTTGGAAACAATGCCACTGAACTGGAATGTTTCAAGTTATTTTTTGACGAACCCCTGATGGAAATTATTGTCAGGGAAAGCAACACATACTACGAGTACACCATGGCAAACAAAATATTTTCACCAAAATCATGCCTCCACAAGTGTAAATAGACAACTGTGGCTGAGATGTATCTTTTCTTTGCCACAATAATGCTTATGCCACATGTGTATAAGCACAGAGTCAAATCATATTGGTTGACAGACCGCCTGATTACAACACCACAAAACCAGGCCTGACAGAAACAGGTTATATAAGATTAGGAATGTGTTTCTGTATCTGAAACAGAAATTCAATATGCATTTTTATCCCTTCAGGAAGCTTGTTATTGATGAGACATTGATTCTGTTCAAAGGTAGACTGTTGTTCAAGCAGTATATACCAAGCAAGAGGAACTGCTTTGGTATAAAGCTGTTTGTGCTTTGTGATTGTTACAGTGGTGTCTTGTATTGGATATTATTGTGTACACTGGAAGTAATACATTGCAAGATACCAGGAAGTTATTGGGTATCTCTGGTGATGTGGTTAGAACAATGATGGAACCATATCTTGGTAAGGGGCATATATTATATACTGATAACTGGTACACAAGCCCCTTCCTCAGTGATTTTTTACGAGTGAACATGACAGATGCGTGTGGTACAGTGCATGGAAATCGTAAGCATATGCCTAGGATCAATGCAGGCACTCGTAGAGGTCAGGTGCAGGCGTTTGCTGCCAATGACATCATGGCATTTCGGTGGCATGACAAACGAGATGTCACACTGTTGACATCAGTTCACCCTAACGAAATGACAGACACTGGCAGGCTGAATAGAGAGACCAATGAACCCATTCTAAAACCTGCAGCTGTGATTGACTACACCCTCAATATGCATTCAGTGGACAATGTGGCATGCAGATTGGGTTTGCTGATTGTGTTCGCAAGAGTTATAAGTGGTACATAAAACTTTTTTCACATTCTGGACATTTCCATGCTCAATGCTTATAATATTTATAAGTTGAAGACCACAATCAAACCACAATATTGCGAATTTTGTTTGTCTGTCATCAGACAAATAATATTCAAGTATCAAGGAGCAACACCTGCAATAGAAAACTGCCCACCAAGTTATCAACACCTACCCTCTCGTCTGAGGCCTAGTGATCACTTCCTAACAAAACTGCCTGCTACTGCTTGCAAGAAAAAGGCTCAGAAGAGGTGTTTTGTCTGTGCACATACAAAAAAACGCCCACAACAACGCAGACACACTCGTTTCATGTGTGAGGAATGTAAAACACCACTATGCATGGAACCATGTTTCAAAGACTTTCACAAGCTGCAGAACTTCTAGAAACATGTCCAGTGACTATATATGTATCTACAGTAGCCCCTCATTTAGCACGACTATGTTGCGCATTTTGGGTATTACACAATTGAAGAATTGCGGCACATTTTTATCTAACACAACGTAAACTTTGACTTCCTGAATCAATCACTTTGACTTACTGAATCACTTTGACTTACTGAATCACTTTGACTTACTGAATCACTTTGACTTACTGAATCACTTTGACTTACTGAATCACTTTGACTTACTGAATCACTTTGACTTACTGAATCACTTTGACTTACTGAATCACTTTGACTTACTGAATCACTTTGACTTACTGAATCACTTTGACTTACTGAATCACTTTGACTTACTGAATCCCTTTGACCCCAGGAACACTTTCCTGAGAAGGCCTGTCGTCCCCCAAAGGGTTAAGTTCGGTGCCATGAACCATCATACCAATACCAAGTTGTTGTAGGTACCACTTCATCACGCACTGATCGAGTTCCAAGGTCTGTGGCTTCATCACTTTTCCAGTTTTTGAGGCGGCAAAAAATATCCGAACGGCTGTTCGGATGATTCAGCTATAATTTTAGATAATGGGAGGCCAGATATGTGAGGTATAACTGTACTGTTGAGTGAAAATGGAAAAACCTGGACTACCATTAAGGGTAACTGTAGTGAAGGGAGTAACCTAACTAGGAAAAAAAATAACAAAAAAACTACCAACACAGAAATCAGCATGAAATAAATATAAATGGAAGTGCAAGGGAAAATTACCATAGGCCTAGCTGCCATGTGAGTGGTATAGTGCAGTAAAAATAAAAGTGTTTCTTAAATATAGTGTACAGTGGAACCCCGGATTTCACACACACCAGATATCAGACTTTTCGGATTTCAGACACTTTTTTGTGGAAAATTTTGCTTCGAATTTCGGACCTTGTCCCAGGAATCGCACGTATCAGATGCATCCACACACCGGGATGCTGCCTCAGTGTGGCTTTGTCACTGGTTGAGTGAGTATTCATCTGAAACATTTTGCAATTTTTGTGCTTTATTGATTGTGACTGCGAAATAAGCCAACATGGGCCCAAAGAAAGTTCCTAGTGCCAGCCCTTTGGTAAAGAAATTGAGGAACATGATAGAATTAAAGAGAGAGATTGTAGAAAAATACGAAAGTGGCATATGTTTAGCCGAGCTTGCCAGGATGTATGGGAAGTCGAAATCAACAATCTTTTCTATCCTGGCAAAGAAAGTAGAAATCAAGGAAGCTAAAGTTGCGAAAGAGGTGAATATCCACACAAACAACTACTTCTCCACATCCTCAATGTGGAGTAGTAGTAGTTGGTGTGGATCAACGAAAAACAGTTAGCGGGAGATGGTGTTGAGTCGATCATTTGTAAAAAGGCAAGGCAGTTACATGCGGATCTTGTAAAGAAAATTCCTGGAACGAGTGCTGCTGTTAGTAAATTTAAGGCCAGCAGAGGCTGGTTCGACAGATTCAAGAACCGTAGTGGCATACACAGTGTTGTAAGGCATGATGAGACTGCAAGTTCAGACAGACGTGGGGTTGAAGAATTCGTTGACGAATTCAAGGAGTACGTAGAGGCTGAAGGATTCCTCCCCCAACAAGTGTTCAATTGTGACAAAACAGGCCTCTTTTGGAAGAAAATGCCAAAGAGGACCTACATCACGAAGGAGGAAAAGGCACTGCCAGGACACAAGCCTATGAAGGATAGGCTAACTCTTTTGTTCTGTGGTAACACTAGTGGGGATTTCAAAGTGAAGCCTTTACTGGTGTATCACTCTGAAAATCCCAGAGTGTTCAAGAAAAACAATGTCGTCAAGAGTAAATTGTGTGTGATGTGGAAAGCTAATAAGGAATGGGTCATGAGGCAAATTTTCATTGACTGGGCCCATGAAGTGTTTGGCCCGAGTGTGAAAAATACTTCCTGGAAAATAAATTGCCACTCATGTGCCTCCTGGTCATGGACAATGCTCTTGCTCATCCTCCAGACTTGGAAGACCAATTATTCAGGGATTTCAGTGAAGTTCTTGCCTCCTAACACCACTCCTCTCATCCAGCCCATGGACCAGCAGGTCATTTCTAACTTCAAAAAACTCTACACAAAAGCAATGTTTCAAAGGTGATTTGAAGTGACCTTGGACACTGAACTGACCATAAGAGAGTTCTGGAGAAATCACTTCAATATCTTCAACTGCATAAGCCTTATAGGTAAGGCTTGACAGGGAGTGACTTCCAGGAATTTGAACTCTACTTGGAGAAAATTGTGGCCAGAATGTGTCCTCGACAAAGATTTTGAAGGGTTTGAGGTTGACCCTGTCGACCATATGCCTGTTGTGGGATGTATTGTGTCTTGGGGAAGTCCATGGGGTTGGATGTGAGTGGCCAGGATGTGGAAGAATTGGAGGAGGACCACAGGGAAGAGCTAACCACTGAAGAGCTGCAAGACCTTCAACTGGAACAGCAACAGACTGCAGCTGAGGAAATTGCTTCAGAGGAGGAGGAAGAGAGGGGAGAAGGTGCCTTCTTCAGTGATTAAGGACATGTGTGCAAAGTGGAATGAGTTGCAAAGTTTTGTTGAAAAATATCACCCTGACCAAGCTGAAACAAGCCATATCTGCAACATGTTCAGTGACAAAACCTTGTTCCACTTCAGGCAAATCTTTATTAAAGAGACGCCAGAAACAGCTCTCTGGACAGTTTTTTTTTTTGTGCGATAGGGGTCCAGTGACTCAAGCTGATCCTAGTGCCAGTAAAAGACAAAGAAGGGAAAGTAACCCCAGAGAGGGCTTTGATATGTAAAGTCCTTATGGAGGGGGGGATTCCCCATCCAAACAACCTCAACTCCCTCTCCCCTCCTCGCCTTCTTCAATAAGCCAACAAGAGTCTTCAATAGAGCTATGTAATGTTTATATTTATTTATATTTAGTATTTATCATTGTTTTCTTTATGTAAAACTGTAGTCGTTCTTTAAAAAATTATTTTTTTGTGAATATTTTTGGGTATCTGGAATGGATTAATTGTATTTACATTATTTCTTATGGGAAATATTACTTCGGTTTTTGCACTTTTTGGATTTAGAACAACCTTCTGGAACGGATTAAGTACGAAATCCAGGGTTCCACTGTATAACCTTTCTGATAACCGGTGTACAGCAGTGATAAAATTCCAGGAAAAAAAAAAAAAAAAAAACACTAGTGAAGTGTGTCAGTGTGACAAATTCCATGTCCTGGTGTTGACATGTGTTTCAATGTACACACAAAGGTTTGAGTTATCACATATAATGAAATAACTAGGATACCAATACACAGTGGAAAGACCTAGTGAATTTAAACTGTCAGTGAAATGTCTCTAGGACAGTGATTAAACATAATTGAAGTGTTTTTAAACTAAAATGTGGCATTGCATGCGAGAAGTGCCATGTATCCTGGGGTAGTGTGTTACAGCCACACATCTGGCAGTGCTACTAGTGAACCACACAAGCCCACCATATACCTACAATAAACTAATCTTTGCAAGAAAACATGCGCTTGACTTGTTTATATGTGGAGATCGGGAAATGTACCCAAATTGAAGAATAGCTCTAACGTCCCACATCATAAAAATCTTTGAAAGAGTTATAACAAGCAGGATTACAAACCAATTGGATTTCCAACAATTGCACAATCCAGGGCAACATGGGTTCAGAGCAGGTCACTCCTGCCTCTTGCAACTACTGGACCACTATGATATGGTATTGGATGCACGTATACGTCAACAGATTCTGCGAAAGCCTTTGACAAGTGCGATCATGGTGTAATAGCACACAAAATGCATGCTAAAGGGATAACTGACAAGAGTGAGCAGATGAATCTTCAACTTTCTAACCAATCAAACAGAGTAGTGGTAAACGAAGTTAAATCGGAAACTGCCATAGTGAAGAGCTCTGTTCCACAAGGTACAGTACTTGCCCCCCATCCTGTTCCTCATATCAGACAGAGATGTAAACCATAGCACTGTATCATCCTTTGCAGATGATACTTAGATCTGCAAGTGTCATCCATTGAGGACACGGTAAATCTCCATGAAGACATTAACCCAGTTTTCCAATGGGCAACTGAGAACAATATGATGTTCAATGAATACAAATTCCAATTGCTCCATTATGGAAAACTGGAGGAAATAATAGCTAAACTGAGTATACTACAAACTAATCAAACAATAGAGAGGAAAAGTAATGTGAAGGACCTGGAAGTGGTCATGCCTGAGGATCACAACAGTGCCACTACCACATCTGCGAGGAATATGATAGGATAGATAATGAGAACGTTCAAAAATAAGAGATGCCAAGCCAATGATGATCCTTCTCCATTTAAGGCAGGTGAAATCGCAGATCTAAAGAATATACAGAGAATCTTTACTACACATATAAGTTCTGTCAAACACCTTAACTACTGGGAACACTTCACTTTTGTACTCACTGGAGCACAGGTGAGAGATACATCATAACCTACACCTGGAAAATCCTAGAGGGACTGGTTCCTAATCTGCACACAGAAATCACTCCCTATAAAAGCAAAAGACTTGGCAAGCGGTGCAACATACCCCCAATGAAAAGTAGGGGTGCTATTAGTACACTAAAAGAAAACACAATAAGTGTCCAGGAGCCCAAAACTGTTCAACAGCCTCCCACCACCCAGTGACAGATCAGCCGGGCTGTGGTTCATACAATGGATTACATGCGGCCAGCAGTAACAGCCTAGTTGATCAGGCCCTGAACCACTGGGAGACCTGATCATGGACCAGGCCATGGGGGCATTGATCCCCAGAATACCCTCCAGGTAGGAAGCCTACCTATAAAAGGCGATTGTTTAATCTATTATTAGTCCCACTATAGAAGAAAATTAAAAGGGGGGCTCCTTTTTGGCTTCTTTCTCAAAGCCCTTAGAATATGCAGTGCCAAGCCACTGGATGGTGAACTTGCCTACATAAGTAATACCTTCAGGTTCCCAAAATTTCCTATCGACATGATCAATATTTATAAACAGAAAGCCACTAGCATCCACTAAACTCCTAAATTGGAGACCACCACAAGAATATTGATCTTACCCACAAGGAACAACTCTTACCCTAGCACCCATCTTAGGGAAAAAAAATGGATTGCCACTGTTATCACAAACTCGGATTTCATAAATAACAGACCAAAATTCTGCAGGTATATACACTATCCCTTGAAAGGGCTATGACAAAGTATACATAGGAAAAACTGATACAGACCAAGGATTCACATCATTGAACACAAGTATGCCTGCCACATCAATAATGAAAACAATGCTTGTGGTGCATAAAAACAGAGAATGTACTAAACTCAACACTGCTGAAGAGAATCACATCAGAAGAAAGTGTTTAGAAGCAACTTTGATTATGACTGCAGACACTATTCCTCAGAGCAAAGGGGCTTTCAGTTTAGCCTTGCCTCTTGTCTACATCATACGCAAGAACAGGAACACACCTCAGGTTAACACTAGTGCAACTTAATCCTTTTACATGAACTTAATCCTTGTACTAACATTCTGGGGTAGTGGAGCACTACAGCAGGCCTACCAGCCTTTCCAGTCTGAAATGAACCAGCCACTTCACCTTCACTTGATGCTCTATGGTCCTCCCTACTACATGTATGAACATTTCTTTGACTTCCTATGTTTAACATGGGGACAAAATGTTGTGCCACTCTAAAAATTATGTTTTATAGTCTTTTTATCACTACTTTTTGGCTGTTGCTGTCATTTCACATTGATATGTCCCACCACATATGTACCATACTCTTTCCAAATTTAATTATCCTCAAAACAGACTTGAGACCTTTAATGATTCTAAGTCAACAACTTAATGACAAAACATACAAGGCCACAAGGAATAAGTGGTCTTGACTGATTTAATGATAATGAAGGCTAGGCCAAGAGCTGCAAAGGGTGCAAGTATGAATGATATACTATCGAGTAACTTGTGCTTGGAAATTCAAAAGCATATAGAAGGAGGTATAAAGTAAATTAAATCCATCAGATATTATATTTAGTACACTGTAATAAAAGTAACAGTAAATCTGCCACCTGGAGTTTACCTGGAGAGAATTCCAGGGGTCAACGCCCCTGTGGCCCGGTCTGTGACCAGGCCTCATGTTGGACCCTCTCATCCTCAGATCAAACTTTATAAACCTTCCATTCCAAAAGCATTGTATGACCCCTGTGGATTTAATCCCTCTTCATAAATGTATTATTAATATATAAAGTGCCAGACAGGAAATGGAATACAGGTCTCCCTCAACATTTGCGAGGGTTAGGGAATCAAGAGCCTCGCAAATGCTGAAAAATCACGAATGTTTGGTACCCCAATATATTGTAGGGAAATATAATACAATACTGCTTCCTTAACCTATTGAACCATGAACAATCATAAAACACATGAACACATCATAAAATAATGTACTATATACATGTTATGGTGACATGGGTTGGCTGTGGAGAGGGGCCTGTAATAGTATAATTATACAATATTTTATAGTGGGGTGAAGTGTCATGGGGAATCATGAGTTACTGACACACTGCTGCTTCCCCCTCTGCTGTAGCTCTGCCCACTTTGTAATGATGCCAAATGCTGAATTAAATACGTATACTGTATTAGAAAAAATAAATAAAATAAAAACTAAACTCCAACTTGATAACTTTATTTTAATTTGAAAAACTCTTATATATTACAGAAAACAATAAAAAAGTAAAATACACATACGAGTTAAGCTTACAGAAAAATACATTAAATTCACCATCTAACATCGTTATGAAGTGGGAGGAGCTATTGGAGGGAGGGAGAGGCGAGCAGAAACATTCAGTGTCTGGAGAGTCGTCATGTTTGATGGATGTTAGCCTTAGCGCTAATAAAATGTGTAATAACCTTTATTACTAATATTAGTGTAATCTATCTATTACATTTATTCCAAATTGATATCAGAAACACGATAAATACCCTAGAACTGTAATAAAGACGCTGAAATGAATAATATATGCCATATTATGTGAGTGGGGTAAGAGGAGGAGGCTGCAACTAATAAGAGTTGTTAACATCAGGGTAAACATGCCTAGATCACTAGTCATAAGAAAAAATGCAAAAATAGCATTTATTATTATTAGAATAATAATAATTTATAATAAATGATCTGGTGCACTTTAAATGTCATCAGTATTTGGTAGCTGACATTTAGAGCACTCCACAGTGATTATTTATTATTATTATTTATTATTATTAATTATTATTATTATTATTTATCATCATTTTTTTCAACAAGTCGGCCATCTCCCACCGAGGCAGGGTGACCAAAACAAAGAAAATCCCCAAAAAGAAAATACTTTCATCATCATTCAACACTTTCACCTCACTCATACATAATCACTGTCTTTGCAGAGGCGCTCAGATACGACAGCTGAGAATAAGTCCCTCCCAGCTGTCACTATCCCAGAACCCTCCTTTAAAGTGCAGGCATTGTACTTCCCATTTCCAGGACTCAAGTCCAACTAAATCAATTAACTGGTTTCCCTGAATCCCTTCACAAAATGTTACCCTGCTCACACTCCAACAGCTTGTCAAGTCCCAAAAACCATTCGTCTCAATTCTCTCCTATCTAACATGCTCACACATGCTTGCTGGAAGTCCAAGCCCCTTGCCCACAAAACCTCCTTTACCCCCTCCCTACAACCTTTTCGAGGACGACCCCTACTCCGCCATCCTTCCCCTACAGATTTATACGCTCTCCAAGTCATTCTACTTTGATCCATTCTCTCTAAATGACCAAAACACCTCAACAACCCCCTGACTAATACTTTTAGTAACTCCACACCTCCTCCTAATTTCCCCACTCCGAATTTTCTGCATAATATTTACACCACACATTGCCCTTAGACAGGACATCTCCACTGCCTCCAGCCGCCTCCTCGCTGCAGCATTTGTAACCCATGCTTCACACCCCTATAAGAGTGTTGGTACCACTATACTTTCGTACATTCCCTTCTTTGCCTCCATGGATAACGTTTTTTTGTCTCCACAGATACCTCAACGCACCACTCTCCTTTTTTCCTTCATCAAATCTATGGTTAACCTCATCCTTCATAAACCCATCCGCTGACAGGTCAACTCCCAAATATCTGAAAACATTCACTTCTTCCATAATCCCTCTCTCCAATGTGATATCCAATTTTTCTTTATTTAAATCATTTGATACCCTCATCACCTTACTCTTATCTATGTTCACTTTCAACCTTCTACCTTTACATATTATTTATTTATTATTATTTCCCTACAATATATTGTAGGGAAATACTGCTTCCTTAACCTATTGAACCATGAACAATCATAAAACACATGAAAACATAAGAACATAAGAAAGAAGGAACACTGCAGCAGGCCTACTGGCTCATGCGAGGCAGGTCCAAGTCTCCAACCGGCTTAAGCCAATGCCTCGACCCAGCCAGGTCAGGTTACATTCACTTAAGGAAGGAGCACGGCATCTGACCTAGTAGTACAAGCTAGTCAGGACCAACTCACACCCACCCGCACCCACTCATATATTTATCTAGCCGACCACCTGGATTTAACAATCTCCAGGTTAAACTCCAGGTAGTCAGGTCACTTCCACTTAAGGAATTAGTATGGCATCTGACCTAGTAGCACAAGCTAGTCAGGTCTAGCTCACACCCACCCACACCCACTCATGTATTTATCTAACCTATTTTTAAAACTACACAACGTCCCAGTTCCTATGACGATACTCGGGAGTTTGTTCCACTCATCCACAACTATTACCAAACCAGTGCTTTCCTATATCCTTCCTGAATCTGAACTTTTCCAACTTGAAACCATTGCTGCGAGTCCTGTCTTGGCTGGATATTTTCAGCACGCTATTTACATCCCCTTTATTTATTCCTGTTTTCCATTTATCGTAAAATATTGTACTACTGTATATAGTACTACATACATGTTATCCTGAAGTCTAATAACAAATAATGAACAAACAAAACACTCAGTGAGTGAGTGAGTGAGTGAGTGAGTGGCAGGCAGGCGGGCTGGCTGGCTGGCTGCCGGGTCGGAGGGAGGGTAGTAGCGACGCGCGTTTGGTGGGAAACTTGAATATGATTTGGTGGCTGGGAATTCGCGAATGTGTGAAGCCCGCGAAAGTGGAAAACGCGAAGGTTGAGGGAGACCTGTAATTTGGTATATACTAAGACTGTTAAGTTAAAAAAATGAAGGCAATGCTAAAAAGAACCCACCTGAGCTGTGAACTGTGTTAATGATGCTGGTGGCAGATGAAGGTAGGTACGAAGAATCACTACAACTTGTAAGGCAACATGAAGTCTCTCCAACTGTACAATTACCATCTCTGGAGAGTCCTCACTGTTGTTCACAAACCATGATAGCTGCTCGCCAGTAGCTAGTTCATGAACTACATACAAAAATGGGAGGTAATATACATTGCTTTTAAAATCATTACATTTCTTTGCAATGAAAAACCTTAAAAAATAAATTTAGAATATGATTTTACAATTTCATGCTCAGTCAACAGTGAACCCAAATTGCAAATGAAAGTTTGATATTTTAGATGCATATTACTGTATGAGTGTATTGAGACTATGTACTGGCATTTACATATATTCTGAATTATCTATAAGGGTTTTAAAATCAGTTTCCTCAGGTTAATTCTTTTTTTTTATGTCTAGTTGATCTCTATATGTACAATGTATCATTTCTTATTCTGATGTGTCTAGAGTATCTACAGTAAATTGGAACCCTTTTTTTCCTGTAGCATATTTCAGTAGATTTTTGACGGGTTTTGAGAATTTCCTACTCCTGGAGCTCAGCCCTGGGCCAGACTTGTCTGGTGCTTGTATGGTCAACTTGGCTATTGCTGTTATCTACAGTAAATTGGAACCCTTTTTTTTCCTGTAGCATATTTCAGTAGATTTTTGACGGGTTTTGAGAATTTCCTACTCCTGGAGCTCAGCCCTGGGCCAGACTTGTCTGGTGCTTGTATGGTCAACTTGGCTATTGCTGAAGAGCCCACATGTTCATCACACCCTGGTTGATTCAGCCCTTGAAGGAGGTATTTGTAGAGTTTCTTCTAAGACTTCTACACTTGTTACAGCAGTGTTTCTCATATCTTCTGGCAAGAGGCTGAATTATTTGGGAAAACTGATGCCAATACAATGTTCTCGTGCCTATGGAGCCCCCATTGGGTTCACTTTACTAGGTCCTCTAGTAACTTCCACATATATATTATGCATTTCTCTCCTCTCCTCCAGTAATTATACACACATTTAGGACTGAACACTGAAAATACTCTAAGCAAGAGCACAAATACTGAACAGTGTCACCATTTCCCTAGTTTTGAAAGTTCTCATTATCCACCCTCATTTCCCTGGTTTTTGTGACATCTGCCTTACTGTGGGCTAAAAAAGTAAAAAGCAGCTAACATTATTACACCTGTCTTTCATAATTCAGAAAATGTAAAATGAGAATGAGCTCTGATAATTACAAGCTGTAAGAGACATTACCTTGAAAGATACTAATATAGTCTCTCTTTATTTTCTCACAACCCATCTCAATAAGCATTTGGAGGGGCACACGACCTGATAGGTTAGGAAACGCTTCATGGCCTCGCATCAAATTACGTGACAGACTGCCAACCTGAGGAGAATTATTAGAATTTTTAGTTGACAAAATGTGGAATGGTTATTTTACAATATTCATATTAATAATCAGCAGCCACCCAGGGAGGTACTACCGCCCTGCCAAGCGAGTGTGGAACAGAAACCTGTAAATGTTTTACATGATGGTAGGATTGCTGGTGTCCCTCTTTTCTGTCTCAAACACGCTGGATAACAGGTATATCTTGCTACTTCTACTTACACTTGGGTCACACTACATATGCATGCACATGCATATTATTATAATCAAAGAAAGCGCTAAGCCGACAAGGGTTATACAGCACTGCGGGGCAGAAAATAGTGCTGGGGCTATAAACAGCTAGGTGAAGAAGGAATCAAGAGGTGAGGGGAGAAATGGGGTGGAAGGGACGCTAAGGGCTGTGTCAAAGTTCATATAGTAAAGCAGTTGCTGACAAAAAGTTAAAAAGTGATTGCAAGTCAAAGGCAGGGCCGTCTGTAAGAAGGGAAGATAAGGCAAGTGTGGTAGGGCGGCTGCGTCGTTGGAGGTAAATCCTGCGAGCTCACTAGTAAACCGGGCAATCTACAACAAAGTGAAGAACCAAAATAGAGACCTGACAAACCTCACAGAGAGGAATAGGGTGTCGTTCCATGAGTTACCCATGGGTAAGGTGAGTATGGCCAATGTGGAGACGGGAGAGTGCAGTCTCCCGAGTGCGGCAAAGGTGGTAAGAATGGCCACAAACCTAAAAGCGGTTTAATAAGAGTGCAATTTGTTATGGTGCATGCCTGACCACTGTTGTTGCCAATGGCCATGAAGACGAGCAGAGATGACTGGAAAATAATCTCTGAATGGAATACCTCTATAGGAAACCGGAAGATCATGCACCGATGACTGAGCAGCAGCATCCACTTATTCATTGCCCTGCACATCGTGTCCAGGGACCCAACAGAAAATGACGTCTTTGTTTTTGTTAGCCACATGGTGCAACCATAGTTGAATACGAAGGACCAATGGATGAGGGGAATCAAATTGTTTAATGGCTTGTAAAGCACCGAGGGAATCTGAAATGATCACAAATGTCGAAGAAGACATATGTAAGACACAGAAGCGCTATGAGGATGGCACACAACTCGGCAGTAAAAATACTAACCGAGTCTAACAAATGACCAAGGACAACATCGTCAGGGAACACCGCCACAAACCCAACACAGTCAAAAGATTTAGAACCATCTGTATAAACAGCAACGGCATGAGCATGCAACCGGAAGTGATCAAGAAAAAGAGCGAGAAGCAGTCGCAGGTAGGAGAGCTTTGGCACACGGCAGTAGGATAGAACAGACATGAACTGTCGGTACCTCCCAAAGGGGGAAGGGAAAAGGCAGATGCTAAATTAACATACAAGGGAGGCAACTGGAGAGAAGACCAGAGTGAGTGAAGACGAAGAGAAAATGGTCGGAGTAAGCAGGAGCGTCAAACAAATAATGGGCTTTTACTAACGTCTGAGACCAACCTATACATAGACGGAACACGAAGGTCGTGAAAGCGGACAAAGTAACGAAGGCAATAAGCATCACGATGATCAGCTAAGGAAGGACCATTCGCCTCAGCATAGAGGCTTTCAACAGGGGATGAACAAAAGGCACCAAGACATAAACATAGACCCTGATGATGAAGGGGATCTAACTTAGAGTGGTAGGAGAAGCTGCAGAATAGACTTCGTCTCCATAATCCAGCTTGGAGAAGACTAAACAAACAAACAAACAAACAAATTTTATTTCATTGCAGGTTACATGGGTATGGGAAATTACAATGTAAATTGAGTGCAAGGAGAGCCACTGACATGCCATGGCATTAGGGGCAGCTTATTCTAGTCCTTAAAAACTATGTACTTAATATTAGAGAAATTTATTGAGTTTATTCTAGTTAAAAATTATTTTCAAAATTACAATATGATGAAATTTTACTGTTTAAATTATTATATAATGATATTAGATCTTAGATTGTTACAGGTGTTAAGATTCTTGAATGATAATATGGAATTGAGATTATCTTAAGGAAAATAACATTGAGCATTTTTGACATTAACTTATAATATGAGTAGGGGGTAACATAATAGTAACATATTATTAAAAATTGAGATTATCGTATAGGAAAGTAACAATGAGCATTTTTCAAAGTAGTTTATAGCATGATCATTTAGGTTTGGGTGAGTAGGTGGTTTTGAGTTGTCTTAAATTGATTTTCAGACAAGATTATCTTAATATTTACTGGTAATGAATTCCAGATTCTGGGGCCCTTTATGTGCATAGAATTTTTACATAGGTTGATATGAACACGGGGTATATCAAAAGTGATCTGTGTCGTGTGTTGTGGTCATGGGTCCTATTAAAGTTGGTGAGGAGTGTTTTGAGCAGAGGGTTTATATTAGAGTGTAAAGTTTTATATATGTAGTAGGCACAAGAGTAAGTATGAATGTTCTTTACGGTGAGTAGTTTGAGACTTTTGAATATTGGTGGAGTATGCTGTCTAGATGGGAATTTGTTATCATTCTGACTGCGGCCTTTTGTTGTGTTATGAGTGGTCTAAGGTGATTTAACGTTGTTGATCCCCATGCACAGATTCCATAGGTGAGATACGGGTAGATAAGTGAATGATATAGTGCAAGGAGAGCTGATTGAGGTACATAATAGCGTATCTTTGATAATATGCCTACTGTCTTCGAGATTTTCTTGGAAATTTGTTGTATATGTGTTTGGAATTTAAGGCTACTGTCAAGGTGGATTCCTAGGAATTTTCCCTCTGAGTCTTGTGATGGGTGTACCATTAAGTGTTATGTTAAGTGGAACATTTGTGGCTTTGCTTCCAAACTGTATGAAGTAGGTCTTGTCAGTATTGAGAGTAAGCTTGTTAGTCGTCATCCATGTTGATATTTTCTGTAATTCGGCATTAACAGTGTTGGCCAGTATGACTATTTGGGTGAGAGAAGACATATGTTGTGTCATCTGCAAATAAAATGGGTTTGAGTAGTTGTGATGCATTCGGTAGGTCATTTATGTAAATGAGGAATAGGAGTGGCCCCAGGACACTTCCTTGAGGGACTCCGACTGTAATTGGTTGTGTGGAAGAGTTCGCTCCATTTGTGTACACGTATTGGCTTCTGTTGGTGAGGTATGATTTTAGGTAGTTGAGTGGGTGCCCCCTTATACCATAGTGTGCTAATTTTGTGAGCAGTAAATCATGGTCGACTGTATCAAAAGCTTTGCGGAGATCAATGAAGATTCCCAGTGGGACTTCTTTTTCTCAAGTGCTGTATATATTAACTCCAACATGTGCGTAATAGCATCGTTTGTGCTCTTGTTTGTCCTGAATCCAAATTGACGGGGGTTGAGTACATTGTGTGAGACTAGGTAGGAATAGATTTGTCTATGAATTAATTTTTCGAAGATTTTAGAAAGCAATGGTAAATTAGAAATTGGTCTATAATTATTCAGGTCTGTTTGATCACCTCCTTTGTGG
The DNA here is from genome assembly GCA_009830355.1 of Cherax destructor. Classification (NCBI taxonomy): domain Eukaryota; kingdom Metazoa; phylum Arthropoda; class Malacostraca; order Decapoda; family Parastacidae; genus Cherax; species Cherax destructor. Next base: position 35,931 of record WNWK01005760.1, on the reverse strand, counting down.
ATCGGGGTGACCCTAGCTATTTTGAGAATTGATGGAAAGGTAGAGGCTTCAATGGATTTATTGAATAGTGTTGCTATGATTGGTGACAGTACCTGTGAAGCTTTTTGTACATAAAAGTTGGTAGGCTGTTTATGTCTCCTGCCTTGTTTTTAAGGGTGTTGATTATGAGCGAGACTTCAATTGGGTTGGTAGGAGCTAGGAATAGCGTATTAGGGTAGGTGTTTGTGAGGTAGTCTGTTGGACGGGTGTTTGAGCTTGGGATTTTACTCGCTAGATTCTTTCCTATGGTGGAGAAGAAAACATTAAGTCTGTTTGCTGTCTCAGTAGGTGAGAGTAGGGGTTCATCTGCTCTTGATAATTTGATGGTGTTGTTTTTCGCTATCTTATTATTTCCTAGAATTGCAGATAGGGTCTTCCAGGTCTTTTTCATATCACCTTTTATGTTCTGGAGTCTGTTCTCATAATACAATTTTTTTGATCTCCTTATCAGGCTGGTAAGGGTTGATGAGTAGCGTTTGGATTGTTCTCTGGTTATTAGACCCCTTCTGTATTGTTTTTCATATTGGTGCCTTTTGTTAATGGATTTAAGGATGCTGGGTGTTAGCCAGGGATTGTTAAGTCTCTTAGCTGTGATCTGTTTAGTTTTTAGGGCAATGTTTGTTATAGAGGTGATGGGTTTTGTTAAGGAAATTCTTGATGCATTCATTAGTATCTGTATATGTTTCTAACTCATTATGCCAGTCAATGTTAATCATAGCTGTTATAAAGTTATTTACAGCTGACTCATTATGTAGTCTGAAGGTAACTTTTGTAATATCTAGGGCAATTTACCAAGATTAGTTATGAGAAAGGTCGGATAGTGGTCTGTGGTGTTGTCTGTGATGATGCCTGATTTTAGAGGGGCTATAGTATTAGTCCAGATGTGGTCTAGTAATGAGGTACTAGTCTCGGAGATTCTTGTAGGTTTTGATATTGTTGGTAGTAACAAGCAGTTGCTCATAGTGTTTGTGAATTCTGTTACTTGTGGGTCCTGGTCATGTAGGAGATTTATATTGAAGTCTCCTGTGAGCAGCAAATGGTCTTTGTTCATGTGTGCATCAGTTATTAGGTTACCTAGTTTTTCACTAAAATGGTGAATGTTTGACTGTGGTAATCTGTAGATGTTTATCACTGTGAGGGGTTTTTGCAGGTCTTTTGATTTAAATTTAGCTATAATATATTCTCCATGCTCATCCCTTATGCAAGAGTTATTGATACATTCAAGTTGATCTGAGTAATATATAGCTATTCCACCCCTCGCTGATCTGTCCTGCAATTGTGAATGGCTGTGTAACCTGGGATGCCATAGACATCTGTAGTATCAGGCTTCAGCCAGGTCTCAGTGAGTGTGATGATTGACATATTGGTCTGGAGGGATTGGAGTAGTGCTGTGAGGTCATCATAATGTTTGCTCAAAGATCTAACATTGTAATTGAAGATAGTTATGTTATTGTTGGCTCTGAGTAATGTCTTTGCTTGATCTGCTGTGTAATAGTTACAGTTGCTGTTGGAATCATGCAAGTCATTTAATAATAGGTTGATATCAGGATCAATTCCTGTAATCATAAGATTTGATGTGATTCTATAACTAGACCTGAGAAGAATAGATAATACTAAACTTAACAATATGATACTAGAATAAATGCTTAGGAACTATTTGATTATTACAAATTTTTAATAAGAGTTTGTAGAGATACAGGGTATTTGACAGAGTTCTTGGCACGTGAATTTGTACCTTAGTCAATTTATACAAATGCAATTAATTGAACTATGGTAGTTTACTAAAGCTGGGAATAAAGGAGCTAGGGAAAATGATAGCAAACAATGAAAGTAAAGTAAATTAGTACCTGAGTTAGCACCTTAATTATTATAATAAAAATTAATAAAAGAACTGTGGCAGTTAGATTTTTTTTTTTTTTTAAGATAAAATCTAGGGAATATAATAGTAAACAATGAGGGTTAACACTTTAGGGAATATAATAGTAAATAAAAAGAGTAAAATACTTTAGCACCAAAAATAGCACCTTAATTACGAGCTGCTTCCCATGAATGATGCACAAGAATTTTAAGGAAATTCAGCCAACCATGGCAAGCTGCCTTCAAAGAGGAAATGCAAGGTTTCTATGTCAACCGGCGATCGAATAGAAGGCCTAGAAACTTGACCGTATCACATTCTGGAATACGTTAGCCATGTAAATACATTGGAATATCTGGGACAAGAGGACGTCTAGTGAACGTAATGAAATGGGTTTTCATACTAGAAAATTTAAATCCATGAGAAGTGGCCCAATGGAAAACCAGAAGGGAGGCCACTACCAGGAGACAGTCAGTGCCTGCATAAGCTATAGAGAAGTTATCCACATAAAGTGACTACCAAATATGTGATGGAAGAACGGAAAGTAGGTCATTTAGTATAGCCAAGAGAAAAATAGTGGTGCTAAGGACACAACCTTGTGGGACACACTCGGCCTGAACAAAGTCCGAGGAAAGCGAGGCGCCAACACAGACACGAAAATGTGTCAGATAAGAGAGCAGTAAGGAAAGTTGGCAGATTACCACAGAGGCCTAAGGAGTGGGTTTGGGCTAAAATGTTATGCCTTCAAGTGGTGTCATATGCCTTCTCAAGATCAAAAAAGATTGCTAGGGCGGACTTTTTGTTAGCAAAGGCATTTCGCACATACGTATCTAAGTGGAGCAAGGGGTCCAAAGTAGAGCAGCCCTTGCGAAAGCCATATTGGCGAGGAGAGACTATTGCGAGTCTCCAAATACCATATCAGACATCTATTCACCAATCGTTCCATCACCTTGCAGACTACACAGGTCAGAGCACTGGGACGATAATGAGAGGTATCAAGCCCTGAGGTGCCTGGTTTGCATAACGTTAGTACAATGGCAGATTTCCATTGTTGAGGGAGAACCCCTCACATCCAAATAAGATTGAAAAGATGCAAAAGGACCGTTAGGATTGTAGAATGCAGATGATGTAGCATACTGATATGAATATCATCAAGCCCAGCGTGGACTCTAGCTCTAGGAGAGTGAAAGGTACGTTATACGGCTCCATTCCATTAGAGGAGAAATCCAAGGGCAACTGCTCCTTGGCAGACTTAAATGCAAGAAATGAGGGACAAAGGTGAAGCCCTTGGGAGACACTGACAAGGTAGTTCCCGATTTCCATGGCAACTTCAAGAGGTTCCGCAACACTAACACCAGCAACCCCCAAAACGGGAGGTGGATCTGGAGTGTACAGTGGACCCTTGGTTTTCGTACAGCTCCCAACTCGAACAATTATGTAAGTGTATTTTTGTAAGTGCTTTTGTAAGTGTATTTTTGGGGGTCTGAAACGACTAATTTAATTTACATTCGTCCTTATGGGAACAAATTGTTTGGTAACGGCACTCGATCAGCATTCTGGAAAGAATTATCGACGAAAACAGAGGGTCCACTGTACTTGCCACACAACTTCCGTAATGGCAGACACGTAATCTTGTCAACAAGTGCGTTTAGCATCGCGTATGACACAGCAAAGGTGCTTTGATGTGACCTCAGACACTCAATTGACCCTAAGAGAGTTCTGGAAAGATCACTTGAGTATCCTCCACTGCATAAACCTTATAGGTAAGGCTTGGCAGAAAGTGACTTCCAGGACTTTGAAATCTGCTTGGAAAAAATTGTGGCCAGATTGTGTCCTCAACAAAGATTTTGAAGGGTTTGAGGCTGACCCTGTTGACCCTATGCCTGTTGTGGAATGTATTGTGCATTAGGGAATTCCATGGGGTTGGATGTGAGTGGCCAGGATGTGGAAGAGTTGGTGGAGGATCACAGTGAAGAGCTAACCACTGAAGGGTTGCAAGAGCTTCATCTTCAACAGCAACAGAACACAGCTGAGGAAATTGCTTCACAGGAGCAGGAACAGAGAGGGAAGAAGGTGCCTTCTGCAAAGATTAAGGAGATTTGTGCAATGTGGAGTAGGGTGCAAACATTTATGGAGGAACATCATCCTAACAAAGCTGTTACAGGTCGTGTCTGCAACATGTTCAATGACAAAGTCATGTCCCATTTTAGGCAAATTTTAAAGAGACGCCAGAAACAGAGCTCTCTGGAACAATTTTTTGAGCGACAGGGGTCCAGTGACTCAAGCTGGTCCTAGTGGCATTAAAAAACAAAGAAGGGAAGTAACCCCAGAAAAGGACTTGGTACCTGAAGTCATTATGGAAGAGGATTCCCCTTCCAAACAATAGTGTAACTTCATCCTCTCCCCTCCTCCTGTCTTCCATACACCAACAAGTGTCTTCAATAAAGGTAAGTGATTTTTTTTTTCCCCCCAACAAGTCGGCCGTCTCCCACCGAGGCAGGGTGACCCAAAAAGAAAGAAAATCCCCAAAAAGAAAATACTTTCATCATCATTCAACACTTTCACCACACTCATACATAATCACTGTCTTTGCAGAGGTGCTCAGATACGACAGCTGAGAATAGTCCCTCCCAGCTGTCACTATCCCAGACCCCTCCTTTAAAGTGCAGGCATTGTACTTTCCATTTCCAGGATTCAAGTGATGTTATTATTGTTTTATACTTGATTTCTCATTGTTTTCTGTATGTAAATCTATATTTAATCTGAAAAAAAAAAATTTTTTGTTAATGCTTTTGGGTGTCTGGAACAGATTAATTGGATATATATCCAATTATTTTTTATGGGGAAAATGGTTTCGCCTTTCGGCAGACTCTCTGGAACAGATTAATCATGAAACTCGAGGGTCCACTGTACTGGAGGAATGCGAAGAGACTTGGGTTTATGAGACAGGTTTAGCTTTGCAGGTGATAGGCACGAAGAAGATGCAGGTGTGCGAGGTCTTGCAGACTGATAAACTAGCAGGTGAGAAGTAGAGGTAGGAGTAGGTAAGAAGGTGGGGGTTTCAGAGGGTAAAACCACAAAAGAATTAGAGAATGGGCTGACCCCGGAAGACACGACACCGGAAGAACTGGTAGGAGGTGGGACAGCCAAGGTTGGAGGTCTCCTAGCTACTCGCGAATAAGGGATACAAGAAAGATTTCCCTGAAGGCAGAGCCGAGAGACAGCCATAGCATAAGTAAGGCCTTTGCTCTCCTTAACCCTTTGACTGTTTCGGTCTTATATATACGTCTTACTAGCCAATGTTTCGGACGTATATAGACCAGGAGAAAGCTGGTAGGCCTACATGTGAGAGAATGGATCTGTGTGGTCAGTGTGCGCAGTATAAAAAAAAATCGGGCAGCCAGTGGTGCATTGTGGGAACGCCATTTCAGTAGTCCTTGTTCAGCATGCCTAGCGGTAAGAATTATCTGACTCCTTGGCGCATCTGGGACTGTTCTCTTCCTCAATGATAGCTCTAACACAGATGGAAGTGTCTCTGAATATAAATTGCATGGTTTTGAGGAGTTTGTGACTGAAAGAAATGCCCAGGATACCAGAAGGAAGGAAGAAAGAAAGGAAGGAAGGAAGGAAGGAAGAGATGAGAGGAAGGAAAGAGATGAGAGGAAGGAAGGAAGGAAAGAGATGAGAGGAAGGAAGGAAGGAAAGAGATGAGAGGAAGGAAGGAAGGAAAGAGATGAGAGGAAGGAAGGAAGGAAAGAGATGAGAGGAAGGAAGGAAGGAAAGAGATGAGAGGAAGGAAGGAAAGAAGGAAGGAGGAAAGGAAGGAAGGAAGGAATTAAGAAAGAGAAAGGAAGGAAGGAAGGAAGAGATGAGAGGAAGGAAGGAACAAAAGAAGTAAGAAAGGAAAGAAGAAATAAAGGAAGGAATGAAGGAAGGCAGGAAGGAAGATATGAGAGGAAGGAAGGAAGGAAGGAAATATGTAAGTAAGGAAGGCATAAAGAAATGAAGGAAGAAAGGAAGGTAGGTATGAAGGAAAGGAAGGAGGTTGTGGGGAAGAAGACATGGGTCCCCTTTTGTGTTGACAGGCAGTGTGGGGGTGGTGAGTAATGGTATAATATGTCATTTTGACAGCTGCCTTACCCTGACTCAGCAAATTTAGATGTCCACACACACACACACATAGCTTGGAGCTTTGAAGTGCTAATTGCAGTTGATGGAAAGTGTCCAGTCATTATATATGTGTATATATATTATAGAACAATAGTAATAAACAATTTTTTATTGTTGGTTGGTGTAAACAAGTTTTGTAAACAATATAATGATACTAATGTTTGTGCGATTATTGTGTTGCATACAACGAGTGTATATATATACATTGCACCTTACTTTGGTCTCACAGGTCACATAAGTTACGTAAAAAAATAAAAAAGTGAAAAAAAAACAAGAAGCCTACGGAAAGAAGTAAACCAAAGTTTACCGGGTGAGCGGCATTTGCCGCTGTTGCCATATGCGGCTCATTTTTTGCCAACTTTACCGCTCTATATCTCGGTAAGTACTGATCGCAAAAAATTTTTTGGGGATTTAAACAATCAGAAAAATAATCTTAACATTTTGATAAGAAAAAATAATTTTTTTTTCGAATATTTTGCAACATGAAATGAGTTTCAGAAAGGGGTCTCCAACAGTCAAAGGGTCAAGACAACGGATTTCTCGTTCATTACGATAGACGTGACAACAGCTGGAAAAAGAAGGATGAGGTTCATTGCAATTGAGACAAGTGGGGAGAAGACTGCAAGATGTATCGGCATGATCTGCGGCACTGCAGACTGGGCTCTCCGCTGCAGATCTGCAGTATTTAGCGAGGTGTCCAAAGCACCAGCAATTTCAACACCGTTGGGAAGTAGGGCCCATTTTATGGACCTCTAGGCGATGGCCCACGATATAAACAGAGGACAGGAGTTCATGGCAGTCAAAGGTTAAGGGAGGGGTGAGCACTTAAGAATTATTAAGAGTCATACAGTATCTTATTTACCCTTTGACTGTTTTGGTCGTATATATATACACTGTACGTCTTACGAGCCAATGTTTCCGACATATTAATACGAATAAATTCTAGCGGCCTCAAATCAAGTGGCAGAAAGCTGGTAGGCCCACATGTGAGAGAATGGGTCTGTGTGGTCAGTGTGCGCAGTATAAAAAAAATTGGGGAGCCAGTGGTGCATTGTGGGAATGCCATTTCAGTAGTCCTTGTTCAGCATGCCTAGCAGTAAGAAATAACTGACTCCAGGCGAATCTGGGACTCTTCTCTTCCCAAGTGATAGCTCTAACACAGATGGAAGTGTCAGTGAAGATGAATTTCATGGTTTTGAGGAGTTTGTGACTGAAAGCAATGCCCAGGATACCAGAAGGAAGAAAGAAAAAAGAATGAAAGAAAATAAGTAAGTAGGTAAGTAGGTAGGTAAGTAAGTAGGAAGGACTGTGGGGAAGAAGAGCATGGGACCCCATGGGTGTTGACAGGCAGTGAGGGTGGCGAGTGATGGTATAATATGTCATTTTGACAGCAGCCGCACCCTGACTCAGCATATTTATAAGTCCACACACCCAAAACAACCAGCTTCCAGAAGCTAATATCAGTTCTATGAAAAAAAGTAGGTAAGTAAATATGTAGCTAAGTGTGTAAGTAGATAGGTAAGTAGGTAGGTAGGTAAGTAAGTAGGTAGGCAAGTAGGTAGGAAGGACTGTGGGGAAGAAGAGCATGGGACCCCATGGATGTTGACAGGCAGTGAGGGTGGTGAGTGATGGTATAATATGTCATTTTGACAGCAGTGGCACCCTGACTCAGCATATTTATAAGTCCACACATTCACAACAACCAGCTTCCAGAAGCTAATATCAGTTCTATGAAGTATCCAGTGACTATATATGCATATATATAGAAACCAGAAGGAAGAAAAGAAGGAAAGTAGGTAGGTAGGAATGTAGGAAGGAAGGTATAAAGGAAGGAATGACGACCCAGACGACCATCAACCTAGGATAACTACCTAACACAACTGCCTGCTACTACTTTGAAGAAAACTGCTCAGAAGAGGTGTATTGTCTGTGCACTTACAAAAAAACGCCCACAAAAATGCAGACACTCGTTTTATGTGTGAAGAATGTAAAACACCACTGTGCATAGAACCATGTTTCACAAGCTGCAGAACTTCTATGAACATGTCCAGTGACTGTACATTTGTATATACGTATATTATAGAACAATAGTAATAAAAAAAAATTGTATTGTTGGTTTGTGTAAACAAGTTTTATAAACAATATAATGATAATAATGTTTGTGCGGTTATTGTGTTGAATACAACGAGTGTATATACACTGTACTATGGTACAGGGTACCACATGGTACATTGTAGCATATGGTACATTGCACCATATGATACATTGCACCATATGATACATTGCACCATATGGTACTATATGGTACCATTGTATTCAACACAATACCGCACTAATATTTTCATCATTATTTTGTTTACAATAAACTTGTAAACAAGTTTTGTAAGCAATATAATGATAAACAAATTAGTGTGGTTATTGTGTTGCATACAATGAGTGTACAATTATACATTATATTGGTCTCACAGGCCACAAAAGTTACTGGAAAAAAAAAATACAGTAGTCCCCCGAGTAACAAACACCCCAGAAATCGTACAATTATGTAAGTATAATATTGTAAGTGCTTGTGGAAGTGTATTTTTGGGGGCCTGAAATAAACTAACCTACGTGACATTATTCCTTAAGGGAGTAAATTTGTTCGGTGATGGCACTTGAGCAGGCTTCTGGGATGAAGTTTTTTCGTTACTCGGGGGACCACTGTATTAGAAAAGAAAAAAGTAACAAAAACGTAAATAAAAAAATGTGACTTTACGGAAGTCGCCGATGTTGCCACCACCCGGTCATTGAGGGTCAACTTCATGCCTCTATATCTCGGAAACTATCGATCAGAAATTATTTTGTTTTGTTTTATTACCTTCACAAAATTATTATCTTTAATTCTGTAAGAAAAATTATTTTTTTTTTTTCAAAAATTCTTGGACACTGGCGCACCCCTTCCAAAAATGGCCTTGGACCCTGAAAGTGTTAATTATTTTGTAGTAACTGTAGCACTGAAGAATTTAAAAAAATATGTTTTCTTATGAAATGCTAGAGAATCTTTTTCCAAAGGTAATAAAACCAAAAGTTCGAAATTTGATGAAAAACTTACGGAACTTCGCTCTAGCAAAGTTAGCGGTCTTGGTAATATTTATGCATGGGTGTTTTCATCAACTTTTAGCCCTATTTTGAGCCAATTCCTTTGTTCCACTACGAAACTCGTAGCTGTTTCATTAGAACTCCTTTCATTCTATCGATTGAGTACAAGAACCCACCCATTTACCTATTTGAACTACACAAGTGTTCAGAAATAACTAATTTGGCCAATTACACACAAAATTCAAGAAAGGCCAATTTCAAAATAGGGTCCAGAATAAACAATACAGACATTCCTGGCACTAAAATAACATTTTCTCTGTTCATTAGTCATGTCTCCAGGCCCCTCTTATATTAATCTTGCTTTTCATTTCAAATTTTTATTCACACAAAAAATAGATGATTTACTGTTATTCAGACTACTGCATAATTGTATAAATAATATCAGCACATTCGTAAATGCACATCAGACCCACCAGTTGATGTGTATTGGATGTGTGATGTGATTTGTTTACTTTTGAATATCGACAAAAACCGAACATTTCCGCTATTTTGAGCTCAATTTCAAGTTACTTTTAGTCGGTAAACCATTCAAAATCACTTCTATTTCTGTAATATTTCTTTCATTCTATCAAATGAGACAAAGAAAACAGGAATACAATCATAAATACTATATGAAAATACACCACAGTCGCTGTTTTAAACCAAAAACACAGTCGCAGTTTTTTCTCATTATGCACTGCTTGCTGCAAGATTTTTTTTATACTGCACACACTCATTCTCTCATATGTAGGTCTACCAGCTTTCTCCTGCAAAATCTGAAGCCGCTAGAATTTTCGCATAGTATTACGGGGCTGACACTAGCTTCAGCACGGACACCAAAGGGGTTAAAGTTCTCAACTTTTATTTGGTAGGTTTGTATTCATCCAGCTGAAATCAAAAAAACATTATTGAGAAGCCACATAATTTATGGGATAACTGGACTAGAGTACTCTGACAAACTGTTACAAAAACAGAAACAGGCTAGATGCTAGAGGGAGATCAATAAGTTGACCTAGGATTTTCTCAAGAGATCTGTATTTAGTGGATGTTGCATTTTGTAACAATAAATATGCCTCGAATTGCACCAAGTTCCTCAGCACTGGTGGCCACAAACTTCTATGAGTATATATTTTTTTTTTTTTTCAACAAGTCGGCCGTCTCCCACCGAGGCAGGGTGACCCAAAAAGAAAGAAAATCCCCAAAAAGAAAATACTTTCATCATCATTCAACACTTTCACCACACTCATACATAATCACTGTCTTTGCAGAGGAGCTCAGATACGACAGCTGAGAAAAGTCCCTCCCAGCTGTCACTATCTCAGACCCCTCCTTTAAAGTGCAGGCATTGTACTTCCCATTTCCAGGACTCAAGTCCAACTAAATCAATTAACTGGTTTCCCTGAATCCCTTCACAAAATGTTACCCTGCTCACACTCCAACAGATCGTCATGTCCCAAAAACCATTCGTCTCCATTCACTCCTATCTAACACGCTCACACATGCTTGCTGGAAGTCCAAGCCCCTCGCCCACAAAACCTCCTTTACCCCTTCCCTCCAACCTTTTCTAGGACGACCCCTACCCCGCCTTCCTTCCCCTACAGATTTATACTCTCTCCAAGTCATTCTACTTTGATCCATTCTCTCTAAATGACCACACCTCCTCAACAACCCCTCTTCAGCCCTCTGACTAATACTTTTAGTAACTCCACACCTTCTCCTAATTTCCACATTCCGAATTTTCTGCATAATATTTACACCACACATTGCCCTTAGACAGGACATCTCCACTGCCTCCAGCCTCCTCCTCGCTGCAGCATTTGCAACCCATGCTTCACACCCATATAAGTGTGTTGGTACCACTATACTTTCGTACATTCCCTTCTTTGCCTCCATGGATAACGTTTTTTGTCTCCACAGATACCTCAATGCACCACTCACCTTTTTTCCTTCATCAATTCTATGGTTAACCTCATCCTTCATAAACCCATCCGCTGACACATCAACTCCCAAATATCTGAAAACATTTACTTCTTCTATAATCCCTCTCTCCAATGTGATATCCAATTTTTCTTTATTTAAATCGTTTGATACCCTCATCACCTTACTCTTATCTATGTTCACTTTTAACTTTCTACCTTTACACACTCTCCCAAACTCGTCCACTAACCTTTGCAACTTTTCTTTAGAATCTCCCATAAGCACAGTATCATCAGCAAAAAGTAACTGTCAACTCCCATTTTGCATTTAATTCTCCATAATTTAATCCCACCCCTCTCCCCAACACCCTAGCATTTACTTCTTTTACAACCCCATCTATAAATATATTAAACAACCATGGTGACATTACACATCCCTGTCTAAGACCTACTTTTACCGGAAGTAATCTCCCTCTCTCCTACACACCCTAACCTGAGCCTCACTATCCTCATAAAAACTCTTTACAGCCTTCAGTAACTTACTACCTATTCCATACACTTGCAACATTTGCCACATTGCTCCCCTATCCACTCTATCATATGCCTTTTCTAAATCCATAAATGCAATAAAAACTTCTCTACCTTTATCTAAATACTGTTCACATATATGCTTCACTGTAAACACTTGATCTACACATCCCCTACCCACTCTAAAGCCTCCTTGCTCATCTGCAATCCTACTCTCTGTCTTACCTCTAATTCTTTCAATAATAACCCTGCCATACACTTTACCTGGTATACTCAGTAAACTTAATCCCCTATAATTTTTACACTCTTTTATCCCCCTTCCCTTTATATAAAGGAACTATACATGCTCTCTGCCAATCCCTAGGTACCTTCCCCTCTTTCATACATTTATTAAACAAAAATACCAACCACTCCAGCACTATATCCCCCCCTGCTTTTAACATTGTTGTACACGTGTCTTAATCTTCAACTTGTCAGTAGTTTATACCATTTTCAAGATAACTGTCAGACACTGCAGCACAACGGTATCTTGGTACAGAGGACATCTTCCACTGAATTTTTCTCTTTACCAGCTTGTCAATATCTCAAACTATTACCTAGTATATTACTTCTGTAACAAAATATGAACTGGATATAAACATGTTAATTTTCACGATACATGAATGGGTTAACGTAAATCACAAATTGAACATTCACATACTACATATAATTTTCTTTATCAAGCGTCTACAGTCAAACCTCTGTTGTCGATTGCATTATACTTGTCAAATAAATCGGTTTTTGAACGAGGTGTTCGAGAAAAAATGTCCTGGTTTACGAACATTCTCTTGGCTGTCGAAAGACAAGTTTTCACATGTACAGTGGGTATGAGTCAGTATAGCCACTAACTCGCAAGATGAAAATACCTCTTGAGCTTTTGCTGTGCATCTACCTTTTTTGTTGCAGTTTCAGTGCAATGTTTTTATTGTGAGATAAGCCATCATGGGTCCAAAGAAGGATAAAGAGATGAAAGCAAAAGAAAAGTTGTAAAAAGCACTGTTGAGTTTAAAAAAGAAATTATTAGAAAGGAGCAGCAGCAACAGATTGCAGCAGAAGAACTGTCATCAGGGGAAGAGGAGGTAAGGGATGATGTGCCCATTGCACTTGTCAAGAAAATGTAGTTAGTATGTACATTATTAAATTACATGTATTATAATATTGTCATTTGGGGTCTGGAACGGATTAATTCTATTTACATTATTGTTTATGGGAAAAATTGCTTTGGTTGGCATCAATTTCGGTTGTCAATGAACATCTGGAATGAATTAAATTTGAAAACCGAGGCTCCACTGTATTTTAATTTGACCAAGTTATCTAATTATATAAATAAAAATGTAAATGTTTGTTTGTTCAAAATCTTAAATCTCCGAAAGTTCTTCACCGATTGCTTTGAAATTTTGACACAACATTGCATCCGAATACGCGCGTTTTTATATACTACCTATATTATATAGATGTTACACCTGTGACAGGTAAAAACATGGCGCACAAAAAATCGCTCTAGGCTCTTGATCGATCGACACCAGCGGACGAAATAAATGCTTGCCTGAAATACAGTGGAACCCCGATTAACGAAAAAAAATTCATTGCAGAAGCCTGCTCAAGTGCCATTACCGAACGAATTTACTTCCTTAAGAAAAAATGTCATTTAGGTTAGTCTATTTCAGACCCCCAAAAATACACTTCCACAAGCACTTACAATATTATACTTACATAATTGCACGATTTCCGGGGTGTTCGTTAACCAGGGTTCCACTGTACAGGTATCCCTCAACATTCGCGAGGGTTAGGGGATCAATAGCCTCGTGAATGTTGAAAAATCGCGAATGTTTGGTGCCCCAATATATTGTAGGGAAATATAATACAATACTGCTTCCTTAACCTATTGAACCATGAACAATCATAAAACACATATAAACATCGTAAAATAATGTACTATATACATGTTATTTTGACATGAGCTGGCTATGGAGGGAGGCCTGTAATAGTATAATTATACAATAAGTATTTTATAGTGTTGTGAAGTGTCATGGGGAATCAAGTTACTGACACACTGCTTCTTCTCCCTCTGCTGTAGCTCCACCCACTTTGTAATGATGCTAAATGTTGAATTAAATATGTATACATTAGAAAAAAAATGAAACTCCAACTTCATAACTTTATTTTAATTTGCATAACTCATGTATTACAGAAAACAATAAAAAAGTAAAATACACATACAACAAGTTAAGCTTACAGAAAAATACATTAAATTCACCATCTAACATCGTTACGAAGTGGGAGGAGCTATTGGAGGGAGGGAGAGGCGAGCAGTAACATTCAGTGTCTGGCGAGTCGTCATGGGTGTTGGATGTTAGCCTTAGCGCTAATAAAATGTTGTGTAATTACACTAATATTAGTAATAAAGGTTATCTATCTATTACATTTATTGCAAATTGATATCAGAAACATGATAAATATCCTAGAACTGTAATAAGGATGCTGAAATGAATAATATATGCCATATTATATGAGGGGTAAGAGAGCAGGCACAGACCGCCACCATAAGAGATGTTTACATCAGGGTAAACATGCCTAAACCACTCTTGTCGTAAGAACAAATGTAAAAATAGCATTTATTGTTTTTAGAATAATAATAATTTATAATAATTGATCTGGAGCACTTTAAATGTTATCAGTATTTGGTAGCTGACATTTAGAGCACTCCACAGCAATTATTATTAATTATTATTATTATTTCCCTACAATATATTGTAAGAAAATAATAATAATAATATTAATAATAATAATAATTAATAATAATCGCTGTGGAGTGCTCTAAATGTCAGCTACCAAATACTGATGACATTTAAAGTGTTCCAGATCAATTATTATAAATTATTATTATTCTAAAAATAATAAATGCTATTTTTGCATTTGTTCTTATAACAAGAGTGATTTAGGCATGTTTACCTGATGTAAACATCTCATGGTGCGGTCTGTGCCTGTCTCTCCTCATATAATATGGCATATATTATTCATTTCAGCATCTTTATTACAGTTCTAGGGTATTTATCATGTTTCTGATATCAATTTGGAATAAATGTAATAGATAGATAACCTTTATTTAGTACATTCATTACTTACTGCTTCCTTAACCTATTGAACCATGAACAATCATAAAACACATGAAAACATAGTAAAATATTGTACTATATAGTACTACATACATGTTATACTGTAGTTTAATAACAAATAATGAACAAACAAAATACTCAGTGAGTGAGTGGTGGGTGGGCTGGCTTCTGGGTCGGAGGGAAGGTAGTAGGGACGCTCGGGTGGCGGGAAACTTAAATATGATTTGGTGGGTGGGAATTTGGCGGCTGGGAATTTGGCGGCTGGGAATTCGCGAATGTGTGAAGCCCGCGAAAGTAGAAAACGCGAAAGTTGAGGGATACCTGTACTCTACTTTGTGGCGACACGTAAAGACGTTAAAATTAACTACAAATATACGTGTCCAGCTGCAAAACGATCGATCAGCTGAGATATTCTCACATCAATTGCTGGAAATTGGGAACGGAAAGGTGCTGGTTGATCTGACCTCAGGACGAATTTCACAGCCTCATATAACTTCTGCAATTTAGTGACGTCAAAAGAAGAATTGGTTGAAAAAGTATTTCCCAATATTCAAACCAATTACTATAAGAATCATGATTGGCTGAGTGAACGAGCTATTCTTGCGGCCAAGAACAAAGACGTCTACGAACTTAACAATATTATTCAGTCTAACATTCAAAGCGAGGCAGTCACATACAAGTCCGTCGACACTGTTGTGGAAGCAGATGAAGTGGTTAATTATCCAACAGAATTTTTTAATTCACTCGATCTGACAGGGATGCCACCGTACGTACTGCAATTGAAAATCAGCGTGCCAATTATCATGTTGCAAAATATCAACCAGGCAAAGCTTTGCAACGGCATGCGGCTTGCAGTAAAAAAATTAATGAGCAACGTCGTAGAAGCAACAATCTTGACAGGACCTTTCAAAGGTGAAGTTATCCTTATTCCTCGCATTCCTATGATTCCAACGGATATGCCACTTCAATTTAAGAGATTGAAATTCCCAATTCGATTGCCGTTTGCAATCACCATCAACAAAGCTCAGGACCAATCTTTAGAATTGTGCGTTTAGATCTTGACACTGATTGCTTCTCACATAATTATATGTTGCGTGTTCTAGAGTCAGCAAACCAGACAATCTCTATCTGCACAGACAATGGAACAAAAAATATTGTATACCCACAAGCATTGTGAAATTAAACATATTAGAAACGTGCACTTTCTCTCTTCTTTCTTTTCCATTTAACCAGACTGAGCCACAGCAACGCGTGGCCGGGTACAGCTAGTACATAATAAAAAAAACAACTGTGCAATGTTCTGCCCACAAATCAGTCTCATTTATGTAACCCAGACCTACTTTATTTTTATTTTTACCTGTGTGATGTTGCGGACATGTATCTCAGGACGAACCTCCCCAGACATCACAGCTTTGAATACCAACCCTAAACTCTCCTTCAGCTCTTGGTAGGACACACATCCTGTTAGAAAGTTACATTATTAGTGCAATAACATCAAATGAACATATGGAAGTTAAATATTAAAGTACTTTTCACAGGTAACTACACAAAACTCAATTTTTTTTTTTTAACATTCTAGCCATCTCCCAGCAAGGTAGGGCGACACGACGAAAGAAACTCTTTCAAAGTTTTTCTTTTTTATATTTAGTACTTTATACAAGAGAAGGGGCTATTAGCTCCTTGCTCGCAGCATTTTAGTCACCTCTTACGACACACATGGCTTAGGGAGGAAGGATTCTTCTCCACTTTCCCATGGAGATTAATACAGCCTCTCCTCACTTAACGACAGAGTTCCGTTCCTAAGACCACATCGGTAAGTGAGGAGCATACTATAATGGTAGTGGGTTTGTGTCAACCATCTTTGATATTGTTTTAATGTCACTTTTGCACCATTTATATTTATATATTTTTAAATGTTTATACAGTAGCATACTCTATATTGCAATAAACAGAATAGAGGAAATCAGCTCTAATATACATTATTGAGGTATGCATACTGGTCAGAGAGCCCGTCTTAAGTCTGAGTCATCGGTAAATGAGTACAGTAGAACCCTGGTTATAGGCCATCGTGGAAATTGGCGAATTCGGAAATCGAGCACTTTTATCAGCAAAATTTTGCTCCGGATATCGGCCATGCTTTTGGAAATAGGCCATATGAGACACGTCACCACTGACTGGCGACGCTTTTCCTCACGTGTATCACACTCAGTCTGCACGTCTCTCTTTTGTTGGATTAGAAATACTTTGCGGCTTCATCCATTGTTTCTGGTATTTTTTCGTTGATTGCAACTGTGAAATAAGCCACCATGGGGCCAAAGAAAGTTCAGAGTGCCAGCCCTTTGGTAAAGAATGTGAGAAACACGATAGAATTCAAGGAAGAACTTATGGCAAAATATGAAAGTGGCGTACGTGTTGGACCTCGCCAGGATTTTGAAGGGTTTGAGACTGACCCTGACAACCCTACGCCTGTTGTGGAATATATTGTATCATTGGGGAAGTCCATGGGGTTGGATGTGAGTGACGAGGATGTGGAAGAGTTGGTGGACGACCACAGGGAAGAGCTAACCACTGAAGAGCTGCAACATCTTCAACTGGAACAGCAAC
Source organism: Cherax destructor (assembly GCA_009830355.1). Lineage (NCBI taxonomy): Eukaryota > Metazoa > Arthropoda > Malacostraca > Decapoda > Parastacidae > Cherax > Cherax destructor. The sequence goes on along the minus strand of WNWK01005760.1, from coordinate 18,550 downwards.
AGACCACAGCTGAGGATATTGCTTCAGAGGAGGAAGAGAGGGTAGAGAATGTGCCTTCTTCAGTGATTAAGGACATTTGTGCAAAGTGGAGTGATGTGCAAAGTTTTGTGGAGAGTTATCACCCTGACAAAACTGTTGCAACCCATGTCTGCAATATGTTCAATGACAATGTCTTGTCCCATTTTAGGTAAGTTTTACAGAGACACCAGAAGCAGGCCTCTGTGGACAGATATTTTGTGCGACAGGGGTGCAGTGACTCAAGCTGGTCCTAGTGGCAGTAAAAGAAAGGGAAGTAACCCCGGATAGGGACTTGATACCTGAAGTCTTTATGGAGGGGGATTCCCCTTCCAAACAATAATCAGTCCTCCCTCTCTCCTCCTTCCTGTCTTCCATATGCCAGCAAGAGTCTTCAATAAAGGTATTTAATGTTTATATTTATTTATATTTATTTATCATTGTTTTCTGTATGTAAAACTATAGTTATTGTTGAAAAAATTATTTTTTTGTATTTTTGGGTGTCTGGAACGGATTAATTTTATTTACGTTATTTCTTATGGGAAATATTTATTCGGTTATAGGCCATTTCGGATTTTGGCCAACTTTCTGGAACGGATTATGGCCTATAACCGGGGTTTCACTGTATGTTGCTCAGTGAGGAGAGGCTGTAATAATAAGTCAACTGTATGACCTGTATGGGTCATACAGCTTTGGCATCATGTAACACCTGGAGATTGGGAGGTAATTAGGTTTGATCCTAGGATGAGGAGAGCAGTTCCAATTCCTAAGATATCTGCAATTTAGAGGGGCATCTGAACTGTAGTATTGTCACACCTCTGGGAAGACAGTGATGGAGTGAATGGTGGTAGTGAAAGTTTCTTTTTTTGGGTCACCCTATCTCAGTGGGAGATGTCCAGTGTGTTAAAAAGAAACATGTACAAGACAGAGCGAAAGAGTGACAAACAAAAACAGATGAAGAGAGAGAGAGAGAGAGAGAAAGAAAGAGAGAAAGAAAGAGAGAAAGAGAAAGAGAGAAAGAGAGAGAGAAAGAGAGAGAGAAAGAGAGAGAAAGAGAGAGAGAAAGAGAGAGAGAAAGAGAGAGAGAAAGAGAGAGAGAAAGAGAGAAAGAAAGAGGGCAAGGAAGAGGGCAAGGAAGAGGGCGAGAAAGAGGGCGAGAAAGAGGGAGAGAAAGAGAGGGAGAAAGAGAGGAAGAGGAAGAGAGAGAGAGAGGAAGAGGAAGAGGAAGAGAGAGGAAGAGAGAGGAAGAGAGGGAAAGAAAGGAAGAGAGGGAAAGAAAGGAAGAGAGGGAAAGAAAGGAAGAGAGGGAAAGAGAGGAAGAGGGAAAGAGAGAAAGAGGAAGAGAGGAAGAGAGAGAAAGAGAGGAAGAGAAAGAGAGGAAGAGAAAGAGAAGAAGAGAAAGAGGAAGAGAAAGAGGAAGAGAAAGAGAGGGAGAGAAAGAGATGAAGAGAGAGGTGGTCCCTGGTCAAGGACAGACAAGGTTATCTGCCTGATGAACTCATTCCACCTCTAAATCGACAGGATATGACTACCTCTACTAGTAGTCAAGAGAAAGCAGACCTCTTTGCCGAACACTTTGCTACCAAAATGAAAGTTCCTGTTCCAGCAAGGGACCCTCCTTGGCTAGCTGCAAGAACTGTGTCAAAACTGTCAGTGGTGACAATAATGCAGGAGGAGGAGGTGCATTTCCTTCTTAAATCGCTTGATCAAGAAAAGGCTGTGGGCCCAGACAAGTTGAGTCCAAGATTGCTGAGAAGATGTGCAGACCGGCTAGCAGCACCTCTAACTCGCATTTTTCAGCACTGCCTAGTACAGTGTAAATGGCCTTCTCTGTGGAAAGAGGCAAATATAGCCCCTGTTCACAAAAAGAAGAGCAGAGCAGAAATCAGCAACTACAGACCAGTGTCACTCCTGTCAATCACTGGCAAGATCCTTGAGACAATCTAAAGACAAATGACAGTTTTTTGACTACCACTCACTACTTTGTGATCATCAATATGGCTTCAGGAAAGGTTACCCTGCTGTTGATCTATTGTCAAACCTCTCCACTAAATGGAACCAGTCACTGGATGAGTCCAAAGTCAGCTGTGTGGCAGCACTGGACATTGCTGGTGCTTTTGACCAAGTGTGGCACCAGGGCCTCTTGGCAAAACTGCAAGGACTGGGAATTGCAGGCTCTACACTGTCTCCTCAGTGATTAAATTCATGGTAGATCTCTAAGGGTAGTTCTTAATGGAACAGAATCAGCAAGATATCCTATTAGGGCAAGTGTTCCACAGGGAAGTGTGCTTGGACCATTGTTATGAAATGTCTACTTTAATGACCTTCTTCATCTCATCCTAGAATCCCATGCATATGCAGATGACTGTACTCTGACATTTACTTATCCAAGAGAAGAAATGCCAGCTGCTCTAAGCTATATCAATCACCAGCTAAGAGCTACATCAGCCTGGGAAAACCAATGGCAGGTAACATTTGCACCTGAGAAAGCACAAATGATGATGGTCTCTAGGTACCATGATGGTAATGCTGGAGCAGTAGTAAGTATGAATGGGAGAGTGTTGTACCAGGGGAAGAAGTTGATATCTTTGGGGTGAAATTTGACTCCAAACTGACCATGAAGAACCACGTCGTAAATCTTGCAAACAAGGTAGCCAGGAAGCTTACAGCACTTCGACGTATCACACATTTGCTCGACTGTAGGGGGTTCCAAGATTCTGTATGAGGCACAAATATGCTCACACCTTGAGTATGCTCCACTTTCTTGGTTTGCCAGCCCCCCTCCCTTCTCATCTGCTACTGCTTGACAGAGTAGAGAACAGAGCAAGACGCTTCATCTCTCACCTGGACCCATCCTGGATAGATCTGTCATTTCAGCAGAGCCTTCAACACAGGAAGGATGTGGGCGGCCTTCCTGTTATGTACAAGGCCAACACTGTCAAAGTACCACACTTGCCTCCACTTCGAGGACAGCGAGAAGCAAGCTTCTATACCACAAGACAAGCAGAAAGCAGCAACTTCACTCTGGCTGCACCATTCTTCAGAACATCTCATCTGAAGTCACCATGGACTTGTATTCTCAGACTGCAGGATTGAATCCTGATCATTCCACTGCATTGTGTTTATTTACTACAGATTTCAGCTTATATCCTGTATCAATATATTGCATTAATACACACACAACCCGCACATATAAAAGAGAGGAGCTTACGACGACGTTTCGGCCCGACTTGGACCATTTACAAAGTCACACTAACACACAAAGACGGGGGAAGTGGTATTTATAGGCAGGCAGACAGGGAAGGGTACAAGAGAGTGGGGTAATAATGGAGTAAGTAGTGGAAGTGGTAGTAGTAGTAATAGTAGTAGTTGAGACAGTCATATTCTAGAGGAGCACTGCAATGAGGCTAGCGGCCCGCAAGGGTGGGACGAGAACACAGAGGGAGGAAAGGCGAATAAAATAAAGGACAAATACAAGGCAAAAGAATGTGTGTGTATTGTTCCAGTCACGGTATTGTGTCTTTGTTATTTATTGCATTAATAATTTTGTTTCTGGACCTGTTTAGTCCCACTAGTACTGCGATATAAACCTCTCCCTACCCAGGGTAGGGAGTGTTAGCCACCCAGGATAACCCAGGGTAGGGAGTGTTAGCCACCCAGGATAACACAGGGTAGGGAGTGTTACCCACCCAGGATAACCCAGGGTAGGGAGTGTTAGCCACCCAGGATAACCAAGGGGATCCTGGGGATGACTTGAGTCATCCCCAACATCTAACAGTTTCGTATGAATGTGTTAGAGCAGACTAAGTTAAGGAAAGTGGTTTTTATGACTCAAAATGATGAAGTGTAAATAAGATAACAGTTATAAAGGGATTCAGGGGAAACTAGTTAGCCAGACTTGAGATGGGAAGTACAACAACTGCACTCTTAGAGGGGGCAAAAAAATTGTGGTTGAGAGTTTATTGTACATGTGTAAAACAGGAAGCATAAACAAGAAAAAATAAAAGAATTATAAGACTTACTGATAAGTACTGTCCACAGTAGATCAGTAAAGTCCATATTTTGCCGTTTGTTGAAAGCCGTTTCCCGAATCATGGCGTCGAAGTCGGACACTCCTTCCTTCTTTTGCCATTGAACTTAGGACACAGAAAACAATAAGAAAGAGGTTTCCCTGCAGAATATTATAAACCTGCATATTTCATAAACCATTAACATGTACACACATACAATTCACTGTTGCTTTTCTTTTTTTTCAAAATTTTAATCTTTTTAAAAAATTATCAATCCTATGTTCATTCCATCACATTTGGACATATTCCTTCACTCATATTTTACATTTATTTACATACATTCACCCATAATTCACTTGAAATATTCACCAAATATTTTAACTGGTGCTATATGTTCACTCACTCATGCACATTTTTTATACAAACTCAAAAGTTTTGTTCATACACTCATTCATAGTTACTTTAGCTTGATTTTCTGCCTTACTAACATGATTTTACTAATTTTACAAAAACTTATTTCACTTGGCATAAAATAGTTTACTAAATAATATTCTTGAAATAAGTTAAATAGCATTAAAATTTTATTGGTGTCTAGAGAAATTGAATGAGTAAATATTTATGCTGTAAATGAATGTAAGAGGTAAATGATTAGTTCATAAATAATGAATGCTATAGAAATGTCATCCAAGATCAATGTGATCATTAATGCTAAAGAAACTAAAATGTTAATATATTTCGAACCCTTCTCTCTGATGATGGCAAAGACCTCCTCTAATTCCTCTGATATAGTTTTTGATTCTTCTCGAGTGAACCAGGCCACCTCTCCTGAGAAGAGGCCAGAGACAAGCCCACGTAACACGTTCAGCTCTCGATACATCTGGTGGGCCGCACTGCGAGGGTCACAGCAGACAATTCTTAACCTCTGAAAATTTGTGTGTTGTAAAATGACTAAAAGAAGAATAACTCCAATAGCTTAATTTTCATAATAGAATACATAAATAAAATAGCATATAGAAACTAGGTCCAAACAGGCGACATGTTCAATCTTTCATTTAAATTCAAGGTCTTGGTAAGACTGACTACCCAAGGAGTCTATCTATAATGCCCAAAACCTGGATAGTTTATGCACAAAAATTATTAAATTTATGCATAGCCAACACTATTCCTATCTATCTTTTTTTTTTTTTTTTAACAACAGCCAGTTGCCACCAAAGTAAGAAGGAATCTGTCACTATTTCTCATTGTCTATCAAGATGTGTACAGGTATCACAATTAAAATTATCTGCTAAACCACAGTATCCCACCCATTCTTCATAGCATATGCACCATAATGATGATTCCATTCCAAGTAGTGTAGTGTGACAGTGGTGGTGGTGGTGGTATACATCACCTATGAACTGGTACATTTTAAGGACTTAATAATGATGCATGTTCTGGCTCCATAAAAACTCCATGATCCCCACTTTCCCTGTGCATCTTGATAGTCACCACACATCAGTATCATCAATTGTAAATAAGATTCAACTCTAGGGGGAAAGAAAAAAATTAAACTCTTACCAAAAGACTGCACTGTGGAGGAGAGTACAGTATTACAGTGGGGTTTGGAGAGTCATTTGAATTGGCATGAACGTCACCTTAGAGTTACCCTGCATTGGTTGGAAATAGCAAATGTAGTTCTAAAAAATGTAATGACAGTGATAAAGGAATGCCATACATTGTGGAATTAAGAATGATTAGTATATCACTAGGCATGAAATGTATTTTACATAAAGGATAACTGGAGGAAGAATATTTGAAAGAAAGGTGGCCATGTTGAACCTCATTAGGTCACTTGAATTCCATTTCTGCACAGTTATAGCAAGATAGTTACTGAATGAATAATAATTAATGTGTTTCTTACTTTAGTCTCCCTACTTTGACAGAAAATAATTGTGGTAAAAAATAATAATTTGTGATTAAACAATATTAAAATTGACTAAACCTACTGCCATGGTATTTGCATTTGGAGCAGGGGGAGAGAGTATAGTAAGAGGCTTCTTCCAACTGCAGATTAGCTTTAAACTTGATTTTTTATCTTCATCACTGGTCAGCACATTAAAGGCTGCTTCCACTGCACTTTCCACCTATTTGTTAAAAAAACAAAAATTTAAATAAGCCAAGATGTTCTGATGTGACGTAACAACAACAGCATCTCTCTTACCTCTGCCTGAAACACATTAGTGTGACATTTAATAGTCAAGTATGAAGTGGGGGAAGTACATGTATTTAAGTGATTGCGTACAAGTGAAAACACCGAGCAACCACCCTCTTCAGTTGCATAAGAGTGAATTCTGATTGCATATAGCAAATTCCTGGAAGAAATAGGGTCACTACACACAAGTGAAATTGCTCATAGCAAAGCAAGGGGGAAAAACCTGTATTGCATGGTATTTAGGAATAGAAAGAAGTCACAAAAACAGGTAACAGAGGGTCCTCCTTATACAGCGGGTTAGGTTCCAAGCTACCGCCATAAAGCTAAAAATCACTGTAAAATGAATCGCCCTTTTTTCACTTAAATGCACAAGAATGCCTAATAACATGTTTACACCATCATATATTAAGTTAGCAACAGAACTATGCATAAAATCAAAGTAAAATGCATATACAGTACACTCATTACTTACCTTAAAATATTTGTAGTCTTAATGTACGGTGAGAGGTAAATACAGTGGATCCCCGAGTAACTAGCATAATTCATTCCAGAAGCCTGCTCAAGTGCCATTACCGAACGAATTTACTCCCTTAAGGAATAATGTCAAGTAGGTTAGTCTATTTCAGACCCCCAAAAATACACTTACAAAAGCACTTACAATATTATACAGTGGTACCTCGGTTAACGATATTTTTTCGTTCCAGAATGCTGTTCAAGTGCCATTACCAAACGAATTTATCCCCATAAGGAATAATGTAAAATAGATTAGTCCTTTTAGACCCCCAAAAATACACTTACAAAAGCATTTAAAAAAATAAACTTGCATAAAAGGGAGAGTTTGGGGACCATCGTTAACCGAGGTACCACTGTACTTACATAATTGTACGATTTCCGGGGGGCTCGTTACTCAGGGGTCCACTGTAGTATTTATTGTAGGAAGTCAGGTGTGGTAGCCCACCCGGCTACTACACTCACAATTACGTTTGCTTTACTTTTTTTTTTCCAACAAGTCAGCCGTCTCCCACCGAGGCAGGGTGACCCAAAAAGAAAGAAAATCCCCAAAAAAGAAAATACTTTCATCATCATTCAACACTTTCACCACACTCATACATAATCACTGTCTTTGCAGAGGAGCTCAGATACGACAGCTGAGAAAAGTCCCTCCCAGCTGTCACTATCTCAGACCCCTCCTTTAAAGTGCAGGCATTGTACTTCCCATTTCCAGGACTCATTGTATATATATATATACTATATATACTATATATATACTATATTGTATATATACTACCATTGTATATATTTTGTTTATATGATATGTAGAGTATTTATGTAATTTAGAAAAATGTCATAGATGGATTAATGAAAAACTTCTTTCAACAAACTGGCCGGATCCCACCGAAGCAGGGTATAACTGGAGAGTGTTTCGGGGGTCAACGCTCCCGCGGCCCAGTCCGAGACCAGGCCTCATGGTGAATCAGGGTCTGATCAACCAGCCTGTTACTGCTGGCCACATGTAAACTGACGTATGAACCACAGCCCGGCTGGTCAGGTACTGACTTTAAGTGCCTGTCCAGTGCCTTCTTAACCCTTAAACTGTCCAAACGTAGATATACGTTTGTACGCGTACTGCTCCGAACGTAGATCAACGTTTTATTTTTCATTCCTTCAAATTTAGTGCAATTGGCCTGAGTCGCCTAGACATGAGAGAATGGGTCTGCGCCCTCAGTGTGCGCAGTATTAAAAAAATCTGGGACCACTTAGTACCTTGTGGGAGCACTAGTTCAATTGAGTGCCAGCTGGAGCAAATAATGTGGCAAACACCATGGATTCACTGATGTCATGTCGCATTAACACTCCCCTTATAAGAGGAAAGTAAAAATAGGTTCGATAAATACATGAGTGGCTGTGGGTGGGTGTGAGTTGGACCTGACTAGCTTGTGGTCTGATGCTGTGCTCCTTCCTTCAGAGGATGTGACCTGACTAGGTGGGTCATTGGTCTAAGCTGGGGGGTGACATGGACTTGCCTTGCATGGGCCAGTAGGCCTTCAGCAGTGTTCCTTCTTTTACGTTCTTATATATTCGGCAGGCTGGCTTTGGCTGTCTCTGGCTGTCTCTGTGTCTATATCTGTCTATATCTCTGTCTATATCTGTCTATATCTCTGTCTATATCTGTCTATATCTATCTGTCCTATATCTCTGTATCTGTCTATCTATATATATCTGTAATATCTCTCTCACATGTACACATAAGTACAGTTATTATACATAGTGTAAATTATTTAGGATAACCTAAAAATCCAGGCAAAGTCCTATACAATACTTGTATATATAAGACATAATACACATGACTGGCAAGTAATACGCATTGTCACATTGTCACTTCTGCATCGCGTATAATACCTGTTGGCTTACGAGCCGCACTCAGACTGAGACAAGCAGACGGAAAGACACACACACACACAGGCAGACGGAAAGATACACACACAGGCAGACGGAAAGACAGATAAGCAGAGCTAGACAGACAGACAGATAGACAGTGGAAACAAGGAGAGGGTTCCCTGCTCCCATTCATCAATGTCATTGGGCTGTCAGTGTTATCTGACACTTGTCATAACACCATTCTTCAAGGAGTTTCATATACTCCAGGCACACACAGGCAGACAGAAAGACAGATAAGCAGAGCTAGACAGAGACACAGACAGATAGACAGATGGACAGATAGATAGACAGATACAGTGAAAACAAAGCGAGGGTTCCCTGCGCACATTCATTCATCAATGTCATTGGGCTGTCAGTGTTATCTGACACTTGTCATAACACCATTAGTCAAGGAGTTTCATATTATACTCCAGGCACACATAGGCAGGCAAACAAAGACAGATAAGCCGAGCTAGACAGATAGATAGAAACATAGATAGACAGATAGACAGATAGATAGACAGATAGACAGATAGATAGACAGATAGACAGATAGATAGAGAAACAGATAGACAGATAGATAGATAGACAAACAGATAGATAGACAGATAGACAGACAGATAGATAGACAGATAGATAGATAGACAGATAGATAGATAGACAGATAGATAGATAGACAGATACAGACAGTGAAAACAAAGCAAGGGTTCCTGGCACACATTCATTCATCAATGTCACTGTCTTATCAGTAGTTATCTGACAATTGTCATAACACCATTCTTCAAGGAGTTTCATATATACTCCAGGATGTCTAAAACATTGCTGGGACCTATAAATACTTTGTATATATTTATAGACAATAGTAATGACCAAGGCAGGTGAAATTGTTCACCTGTTGGTGTCATTGTGACTATTTGAGTACTATTTCAGTACCTAATATTAGTGTTAGAACAAAGATTGGCTATGAAATCACAAGAACTATTATAAATTGTAATTACCAGAACATAAAAATTGTATAAAATAAAATAAAAACTAGAAAAAAAAGTATATCAGCATTACTTCTGCAAGCGGCAGGACTTGTTGTTGCCGTCAGGTGAGCATCCAGCACCAACTTGTAGGGCTTATATCTCGGTAAGTACTGGCCCTAAAATTTTTTTTTTTAGCCTATCCTGTTTATAAAAATGCGCTCTTCATTTTTTAAAAAAAAAAAGATTTTTTTTTTTTCAAAATATTCGGAGCAGTGCGCGAGTGAACGTAGATCTACGTGTGGACAGTTTAAGGGTTAAAGACAGCCAGGGGTCTATTGGTAATCCCCCTTATGTATGCTGGGAGCCAGTTGAACAGTCTTGGGCCCCTGACACTTTTTGTGTTCTCTCAGTGTACTCGTGGCACCCCTGCTTTTCATTTGGGGGAATGTTGCATCTCCTGCCGAGTCTTTTGCTTTCATAGGGAGTGATTTTCATGAGCAAGTGCAGGGGAAGATATTGTGTTGGAGTGGTTGGTATTTTTGTTTAGTAAATGTATGAAAGAGGGGAAGGTACCTAGGGATTGGCAGAGAGCATGTATAGTTCCTTTATATAAAGGGAAGGGTGACAAAAGAGATTGTAAAAATTACTGTACAGTGGACCCTCGGTTTTCGCCGAAAATTCTTTCCAGAATGCTGCTCAAGTGCCATTACCGAACGAATTTACTTCCTTAAGAAATAATGTCATGTAGGTTAGTCTATTTCAGACCCCCAAAAATACACTTGCAAAAGCACTTACGAAAATACACTTACATAAAAGGGCGAGTTTGGAGATGACCGAAAACCGAGGGACCACTGTATAGGGGAATAAGCTTACCGAGTACATATACCAGGTAGTGTACGGAAGGGTTATTATTGAAAGAATTAGAGGTAAGACAGAGGGTAGGATCGCAGATGAGCAAGGAGGTTTTAGAGTGGGTAGGGGATGTGTAGATCAAGTGTTTACATGGAAGCATATATGTGAACAGTATTTAGATAAAGGTAGGAAAGTTTTCATTGCATTTATGGATTTAGAAAAAGCATATGATAGAGTGGATAGGAGAGCAATGTGGCAGATGTTGCAAGTGTATGGAATAGGTAGTAAGTTACTGAATGCTGTAAAGAGTTTTTATGAGGATAGTGAGGCTCAGGTTAGAGTGTGTAGGAGAGAGGGAGATTACTTCCCTGTAAAAGTAGGTCTTAGACAGGGATGTGTGATGTCACCATGGTTGTTTAATATACAGTAGACCCCCGAGTAACGGTCTGTCCGAATAACGATTTTTTCGTGTAAAGGTTGCTTTTTACGGTCAATATTTTTCTCATGTACCGGTTTTTACTCGTGTAGCGGTCCGTACCAGACCTGTCCGCCTGCCTGCACTTGCGCGCCTCGCCGCGCAGGACCCCAGTCTAGCGTTGTTTACACTTGAGTGAACAATACCCAGCTTGCTCTTTCAAACATTCACAATACATTTGTTGTGTTTATTGGTAGTTTAGTGATTGTCACTGTGAAATAAGTCACCATGGGTCCAAAGAAGCTTCCTAGTGGCACCCCTGTGGTAAAGAGAGTGAGGAACACCATCGAACTGAAGAAAGAGATTGTTGAAAAATATGAGTGGCGTACGTGTGAGTGAGCTTGCCAGGATGTACGGAAAAAAAAATCTACTATCACCACTATCCTGGCAAAGAGAAAAGAAATCAAGGACGCTAATGTTGCAAAAGAGGTTGATATGTTAACGAAAAATAGATTGAAAACAGTGGATGAGGTTGACAAATTGTTGGAGGTGTGGATCAATGAAAAACAGATAGCGGGTGATAGTATTTCCACAGCGATAATTTGTGAAAAGGCAAGGCAGTTGCACGCAGATCTTGTCAAGACAATGCCTGCAACCAGTGCTGAGGAGAGTGATTTTAAAGCCAGCAGAGGCTGGTTTGAGAGGTTTAAGAAACGTAGTGGCATACACAGTGTTGTGAGGCAGCCAGCTCAGACAAACATGCAGCTGAAAAGTTTGAGTGAATTTAACCCTTTGGGGGTCCAAGGACCCTCTCCGAAACTCGTTCTCAGGGTCCAAGAATTTAAAAAAAAAAAATTTCCAATTATAATGCCACAAAAATTATGAAATTTGATCGAAAACTAACGGAATTATGCTTTCACGAAGTTAGCGGTATCCATGACATTTACACATCTGCGATTTCGCCCACTTTGAGCCCTATTTTCGGCAAATTCCAATGTTTCAGTCTACTAAAATTATAGCTATTTCGCTAGAACTCCCATTTCTTCTATCGATTGAGTACAAGAAACCGCCTATTTACCAATTTCAACTACCCAAAATAGTAGTCAGAAAATGGCAATTTGGCCAATTTCACACAAATTTCAAACGATGCCAATTTCAAAATAGGGTCCAGAATAAACAAGGCAGACATTGCTGGCACTAAAATAACATCTTCTCTGTTCATTAGTCACGTCTCCAGGCCCCTCTTACATTACATTTGCTTTCCATTTTGAATTTTTATTCTCACAAAAAAATAGAAGATTTACTGTTATGTATACAACTGCATCATTGTAAAAATGGTATAAATAATATCAGCACACTTGTGCAAGAATATTAGACTCACCAGTTGATGTGTATTGGATGCATGGTGCGATTTGTTTACTCTTGAACATCAGACAAAATCGAACATTTTCGCTACTTTGCGCTCAGTTTCAAGGTTACTTGTCATCGTAAAACCAGTCAAAATTATCTCTATTTCTGTAATATATCATCTATTCTATAAAATGAGACTAAGAAAACGAGAATACAAGCATAAATACCATACGAAAATAGACTGCAAAGTCGCTGTTTTAAACCAAAAACACGGTCAGAGTTTTTTTTCCCTCATTATGCACTGTGTGATGCAGGAATTTTTTTTATACTGCGCACACTGACCACACAGACCCATTCTCTCACATCTAGGCCTAACAGCTTGTTTCTGCTTGATTTGAGGGCGCTAGAATTTAGGCGTACTAGTACGACCAAAACCCTGGGGCATGCCGTACTAGTACGACCGAAACCCCGAAAGGGTTAAGGAGTATGTAGAGGCTGAAAAATTCCTCCCCAACAAGTGTTTGTGATGAAACAGGCCTCTTTTGGAAGAAAATGCCAAAGAGGACCTTCATTACTCAGGAGGAAAAGGCACTGCCAGGACACAAGCCTGTGTGCTAATGCCAGTGGTGATTGTAAAGTGAAGCCTTTACTTATCACGCAGAAAATCCCAGAGCCTTCACGAAACGCAATGTTAACCGGAATAATTTGTGTGTGCATGGAAAGGCTAACACCAAGGCATGGGTCACTAAGGACTTTTTCGTGGAATGGTTGACTGGAGTGTTTGGCCCTAGTGTGAAGAAATACCTCCTGGAAAAGAAATTGGGACTCGAGTGCCTCCTGGTACTTGACATTGCTCCTGCTCATCCTCAACTTGGAAGACTATTTGTCTGATGAGTTCAGTTTCATCACAGTGAAGTTCTTGCCTCCTAACACCACTCCTCTCATCCAGCCCATGGACCAGCAGGTCATTTCCAACTTCAAGAAACTGTACACCAAAGCAATGTTTCAAAGGTGCTTTGATGTGACCTCAGACACTGCATTGACCCTAAGAGAGTTCTGGAAAGATCCCTTCAATATCGTCCATTGCATAGGCCTTATAGGTAAAGCTTGGGAGGGAGTGACTAACAGGACTTTGAACTCTGCTTGGAGACCACTGTGGCCAGATTGTGTTGAAAAGAGGGATTTTGAAGGATTTGAGGCTGACCCTGTGCCTGTTGTGGAAGATATTGTGGCATTGGGGAACAGCCTGGAGTTGGAGTTGAGTGGTGAGGATGTGGAAGAGTTGGTGGAGGACCACAGGGTAGAGCTAACAACTGAAGAGCTGCAACAGCTGGAACTGGAACAGTATCAGACCAGAGTTGAGGTTATTGATTCACAGGAGGAGGAAGAGGGAGTGAAGGAGGTGCTTCTTCAGTGCTTAAGGACATGTGTACAAAGTGGAATGAGTTGCAGACTGTTGAAAAACACCACCCTGAGCAAGCTGAAATGAGCCATCTGTGCAACCAGTTCAGTGATAGAGCCATGTTGCACTTCAGGAAAATGTTAAACAGGCGCCAGAAACAGAGGACTCTGGACAGTTATTTTCTGCGACAGGGTTCTAGTGACTCAAGCTGGTCCTAGTGGCATTAAAAGACAAAGAAGGGAAGTAACCCCAGAGAGGGACTTGTTACCAGAAGTCCTTTTGGTGGGGGATTCCCCTTCCAAACACTAACACCTCCCCCTGTCCTCCTCCCTATCTTCCAGATGCCAGCAACTCCCTTCAATAAAGGTAAGTAAATGTTATTTTAAATGTTTAATTATATTACAGATTACATATACTACTTTATATATACTATTTATAATTGTTTTGTGAATGTAAAAGTATACTAGTTAATCTTTACAAAATTAATTTTTTGTGAATATTTTTGGATGTCTGGAACGGATTAATTGTATTTACATTATTTCTTATGGGAAATAAGGTTTCGAGTTACGAATTTTTCGTTGAGGTCTAGCTCCTGGAACGGATTAAGACCGTTAGTCGAGGGACCACCGTATTCATAGATGGGGCTGTAAAACAAGTAAATGTTGTTGGAGAGAGGGGATTAAATTATGGGGAATCAAGTTCAAAATGGGAGTTGACACAGTTACTGTTTGCTGATGAAACTGTGCTTATAGGAGATTCTAAAGAAAAGTTGCAAAAGTTAGTGGACGAGTTTGGGAGGTGTGTAAAGGTAGAAAGTTGAAAGTGAACAAAGATAAGAGTAAGGTGATGAGGGTATCAAACGATTTAGATAAAGAAAAATGGATATCACATTGGAGAGAGGGAGTATGGAAAAAGTGAATGTTTTCAGATATTTGGGAGTTGACTTGTCACAGATGGGTATATGAAGGATGAGGTTAATCATAGAATTGATGAAGGAAAAAAGGCGAGTGGTGCGTTGAGGTATCTGTGGGGACAAAAACGTTATCCATGGAGGCAAAGAAGGGAATGTATAAAAGAGTAGTGGTACCAACACTCTTATATGGGTGTGAAGTTTGGGTGTAAATGCTGCAGCGAGGAGGAGGCTGGAGGCAGTGGAGATCTCCTGTAAGGGTAATGTGGTGTAAATATTATGCAGAGAATTCGGAGTGTGGAAATTAGAGGAGGTGTGGAGTTACTAAAACTATTTAGTCAAGAGGGCTGAAGAGGGGTTGTTGAGGTGGTTTGGTCATTTAGAGAGAATGGATCAAAGTATATGACTTGGAGAGCGTATAAATCTGTAGGGAAGGAAGGTGTGGAGAAAATTCTCCAAGGGGGTATGCGCCTACTACCCTTGTTAGGGCCCTACCCTTTCCTCCCTTAGGAAAGGGCCAGAGGAGGCACGTCTGGCTGAGAAAAAAATTTAATTCAAGCCAGATGTACTGACTACAGTGTGTCACAAATTGTGCTGACGACAGCACCACGAGGCACCTCGTGGTTGCACGTGGCTGCACAAGGCAGCACGAGGAGTCAGATTGAATTTGGCCACCGCAAGAACGGGTCATACGACACGAGGGGTCATGCGGCGCGAGGCGACGTAAATCAACATAGACATTAGTCGTACGCGTCCGTTATTCTAATTTAATCTCCACTAACGCGGGAAATAAGATAAGAACTCTGTTCCAGCGCGTTTAGTGAATAACATCAACATTGCGGTATACAGTAGAACGTCTTTAGCACGAGATTATGTTGCACGTTACCGGTATTGCACGATTTAGGATTTGATGACACATTATCATCTTACACGACGTAAAGATGATATTACACGGTTCGGGCAGGAGGGGAAAAATTTTGAGCGCATGGTTATTTACTGCCTAAGAATCCTCATGCTTTGAGGAAAAGGGAATTTGTTGTTTTTCCTTCCTGTAAACTAAGTTTATTCAGATACACGGGGCCAGGAGCCGGTCCCGACCCCTGCAACCACAATTAGGTGAGTACAGTTACATACATTATCATACATAGCAGCATATGTGTAGAGAACCTAGGATAACCCAAGTCAGTCAATGGAAATACTGTCACACTGACTTTTTTGGGTTATCCTAGGTTCTCTACACATATGCTGCCATGTATGATAATCTTCGTAACTGTATCTGTGTATACCTGAATAAACTTACTTACAGTTTGTGGGAAGAAAAAACAAGTAACCATTCTCACAAGCAGTCTTGTTACTACTACTGTTGTTGTGGTTCGCAGACACCACCCGCCTTACCCACCCACCACGGACCCTAGCATTCGTACGTATTTCATACGCGTTAAGAAGTCCTGGCTACAAGCCAGCTGTGTTTGTGAAGAATAAAATAAAGAGTGAATTGTGTTTTGATCTTGAATTAACGAAGAAAACAAAGATATTAGACAAGACATAACCCGTGGCCGTAGTAATGAAGTGTTACTTTGTACACATAAAAAGATGTAAACATAAGTTTGTGTGACTGACTGACTTGACTGACTGACTGACTGACTAACTTGACTGACTGACTGACTGACTGACTGACTGACTGACTGACTTGACTGACTGACTTGACTGACTGACTGACTGAATGACTTGACTGACTGACTGACTGAATGACTTGACTGACTGACTGAATGACTTGACTGACTGACTGACTGAATGACTTGACTGACTGACTGACTGAATGACTTGACTGACTGACTGAATGACTTGACTGACTGACTGAATGACTTGACTGACTGACTGAATGACTTGACTGACTGACTGACTGACTTACTGAATGGCTTGACTGACTTACTGAATGGCTTGACTGACTTACTGAATGGCTTGACTGACTTACTGAATGGCTTGACTGACTTACTGAATGGCTTGACTGACTTACTGAATGGCTTGACTGACTTACTGAATGGCTTGACTGACTTACTGAATGGCTTGACTGACTTACTGAATGGCTTGACTGACTTACTGAATGGCTTGACTGACTTACTGAATGGCTTGACTGACTTACTGAATGGCTTGACTGACTTACTGAATGGCTTGACTGACTTACTGAATGGCTTGACTGACTTACTGAATGGCTTGACTGACTTACTGAATGGCTTGACTGACTTACTGAATGGCTTGACTGACTTACTGAATGGCTTGACTGACTTACTGAATGGCTTGACTGACTTACTGAATGGCTTGACTGACTTACTGAATGGCTTGACTGACTTACTGAATGGCTTGACTGACTTACTGAATGGCTTGACTGACTTACTGAATGGCTTGACTGACTTACTGAATGGCTTGACTGACTTACTGAATGGCTTGACTGACTTACTGAATGGCTTGACTGACTTACTGAATGGCTTGACTGACTTACTGAATGGCTTGACTGACTTACTGAATGGCTTGACTGACTTACTGAATGGCTTGACTGACTTACTGAATGGCTTGACTGACTTACTGAATGGCTTGACTGACTTACTGAATGGCTTGACTGACTTACTGAATGGCTTGACTGACTTACTGAATGGCTTGACTGACTTACTGAATGGCTTGACTGACTTACTGAATGGCTTGACTGACTTACTGAATGGCTTGACTGACTTACTGAATGGCTTGACTGACTTACTGAATGGCTTGACTGACTTACTGAATGGCTTGACTGACTTACTGAATGGCTTGACTGACTTACTGAATGGCGACTGACTTCGAATGGCGACGACTTACTGAATGGCGCTGACTTACTGAATGGCTTGACTGACTTACTGAATGGCTTGACTGACTTACTGAAGCGCGACTTACGAATGGCGGCGCTTATGAATGCGACTGACTTACTGAATGGCTTGACTGACTTACTGAATGGCTTGACTGACTTACTGAATGGCTTGACTGACTTACTGAATGGCTTGACTGACTTAAAGTTAGACACTCGGTTCAACCATCGACTTCAGTTCAAGAACTTTACTATCCACCTCAGCCCGTAGGGCCACACCATCCATATCCACTCTTCACTACCATCCACAAACATCATTACCCACAATTTAAGGTAAGAAATACTATTTTTCTATTGATTTGTAGTCTTAAGCAGTAATAGATCATGACAATGCACTACAATTACATATCCACCCAGCTCAGTAGGGCCACACCATCCATATCCACTCTTCACTACCATCCCACAAACATCATTACCCACAATTTAAGGTAAGAAATACTATTATTTCTATTGCATTTGTAGTCTTAAGCAGTAATAGATCATGACAATGAACTAAAATTACATATTCGCCTTCAATTTTTGCAAGATATGTTGGTCTAAAAAAAATTGTTTGGCTTTTTGGGGACTCTCAAACACGTAACCCTATTTTTCCCATAAGTTCTGTTAATTATTTAAGACGAAATTATCTAACACGACTTTTTTAGGAACGTAACTATCGTGCTAAATGGCGTTCTACTGTATTCAGAAGTGTGGGAGCTTACTGCAAAAGACAAACGTAGAGACAATTGCAAGTAATTCCAAAACAAGACGGTGACTTCAGGCATTCTACAATCAAGACAGCATTTCCGCCGATAGGGGAGCCAACACCATCACTCAAATTCACGAGCAAGGATGTTTTTTTTCTTGTCAAACAGGGGATGATTTTGAAAAAGAAATCAAAATTTTCCCATTTGGGGGGGTTTGGGGACTTTAATCCCAAACCCGTAGTTCGCCCAGTCCATTCAAGACTGAAAATGGGCAACCCTTTAAAATCACAATTATGTTTATCTTACAGCCCGTGGAGGGGCCCTAGATGTTTCTGCAGGAGTCTGGGATGGCTCCCTTGGTTCATAATAAGCAAAACAGTCCATTATATCATAGGAAAGAGCTCAAACCTCCACAGAAGGAGGGAGGGGCCTCAAAA
>WNWK01005759.1:76326-115257 GCA_009830355.1 Cherax destructor | reverse complement strand
TGTATAGGATTGTTACAGATGTTAGTAGACGCTCTTTATTTGTTCGTCGCTCCTGCTTACTTCGTCCCTTTTCTCTTCGTCTACATTCACTCCTGTCTTCCCTTCAGCTACCACCTCTATATGTTCATGTGACATCTCCCTTTCCCCTACCCCTTGGGAAGTTCCTGCTGTCCATGTCTGTTCTATTCCTCTACCTTGCGCGAAAGCCCGCCTACCTACGGCGGCTTCGCTCTTTTTTTCTAGACCACTTCCGTTCTCATTCCCATGCCATCGCAGTGTACACCGATGGTTCAAAGTTGTCTGACGGCATCGGATTTGCAGCAGTGTTTCCGGACAGCGTCGTACGAGGGCATCTATTACCCTCGGCTAGCATATTTACGGCTGAATTGTATGCCATTCTTGTGGCACTTATCCGTATTGCATCTATGCCTGTATCACCATTTGTGGTCGTTTCAGACTCCCTTAGTGCTTTACAGGCTATCCGTAAAATTGATACACCTCACCCCCTAGTTCTTCGTATCCAACTTTGGTTACGCCGTATCTCTAGCAAGCACAGAGATATTGTTTTTTGTTGGGTCCCTGGTCATGTTGATGTACAGGGCAATGAACAGGCAGACACTGCTGCGCGGTCAGCAGTACATGGCCTTCCAGTTTCATATAGAGGTGTTCCTTTCACGGACTATTTTGGGGTCATTGCTACCCACCTTCGCACCCGTTGGCAACAACACTGGTCTGACCTGCTAAATAACAAACTTCATTCTATTAAATCGATTATAGGTTTCTGGTCTTCTTCTTGTCACCAATGTCGAGGTTGGGAGACTACACTCTCCCGTCTTCGCATCGGCCACACTCGTCTTACTCACGGGTATCTCATGGAGAGGCTCCCTGCCCCTCTCTGTAAGCATTGTCAGGTTCCAGTGTCTGTTCGACATATTCTGTTGGACTGCCCACTCTATCAATGAGCACGCAGAATTTACCTCCAATGGCGTCTTCGCTCTGCGGCCCTTTCTTTACCCTCCTTTAATCCTGACTCTCTCGTTGACTTTTTGACAGAAACTGACTTACTACACAAACTCTGAAGATTATACCTCTAGCACCTCCCTCAGTCCCTTCTACCTCGATCTCTTGCTACCCTCTATCCCTGCACTATCCACCATCCTGCTGCACTCCATACCCTACTAATCATCCATCTCCCTCTTACAACCCATTCTCCCTGCATCCTGCAATAACCTGCAGCGCTGTATAACCCCTGTGGTTTAGCGCTTCTATTTGATTATAATAATAATAATATGGAGGTAAAATAAGAGCAATGTATCATAGTGGTACAACACTTTTATATGGGTGTGAAGCATGGTATTTCAACTTTTCAGTGATGAGGAAGCTGGTACCAATGGAAGTGTTGTTTGAGAATAATGTTTAGTACAAATATAGTGCAAATAATTTAAGAATAAAGTTTAGTATGAATAGTACAAAGAATTTAAGAATATTTAATGCAAATACTATAGTGCAAAGAATTTGCAGCATGGAGATTAGAAGATAGTGTAGTGTACCAAGACTATAATTCAGAGGACAGAGGAGGGGCTGTTGTGGAAGTCTGAGCATTTAGAGAGGATAGATCAGAAATGAATTGCTGGGAATGGCTGAAGAGTCTTGATTTGTATTCCCTGGAACACAGGCAAAAAAGATACATGATAATATACACTTGGAAAATCCTAGAGGGATTAGTATCAAACTTGCACACAAAAAATCACTCCATGTGAAAGCAAAAGACTCGGCAGGAGATGCAACATTTCCCCAATGAAAAGCAGGGGCACCACGAGTACACTGAGAGACAACACACTAAATGTCAGGGGCCTAAGACTGTTCAACTGCCTCCCAGCATACATAAGGGGGATTACCAATAAACCCCTAGCTGTTTTCAAGAAGGCACTGGGCAGGCACCTAAACTCAATACCTGACCAGCTGGGCTGTGGTTCGTACGTCAGTTTGTGTGCAGTCAGCAGCAATAGCCTGGTTGATCAGACCCTGACCCACCACAAGGCCTGGTCTCAGACTGAGCCATGGGGACATTGACCCTCAAAACCCACTCCAGGTGAGAGGATATATAAATCTGGGATGGAAGGAAGGAGGGGGTTAAAGATAGTCCAAGCAAGGGTTGGAGGGACTGGGTACAGAGGTTTGCCTGGGCCTTGATCACCTAGCAGACTTATACGATCACAATAGAATGGAGTGAGCAGAGACGTGTGGTTTTGATGACTTGACATGCAATTGGAGTGTTCCCTAGAGGCAGGACGTGAAAATATTTAATGGTAATAATACCATTTGATTAATGTACTAACAACAGATTAAGCAGGACTTTATTTAACAGTAGATTAAGGACTTTTATTATATTTAACAGCAGATTAAGCAGGACTTTACAGCATTTTGTATCTGAATAATCCAAATTACATTATTCAACAAAATTATCATTATAATCAAAACTAGGTCATAAACCCACAAGGGTCATACAGCATTCAACAAGACTGCTTTTACCAGATCAATTACTTCCCACCAAGGTAGGGTGACCAGAAGAAGGAAACCATCAACCATCATTCATCCAGTAGCTGTCTTGCCAAAGTACACAAACATTAGTTTCCATGTAGCATTTTTTTTTTTTAACACAACGGCCATTTCCCACACAGAAGTGGCCCCAAAAAGAAGAAACACTTCCACCAACACTCACTCCGCCACTGTATTTCCAGAGGGGCACCGATACTACAGTTCAAAACTGCTTATATCCCCACCCCAATTTTTTTTAACACTGGCCATTTCCCACCAAGGCAGGGTGACCCAAAAAAGAAGAAACATTTTTATCATAACTCACTCCATACCCCAAAAATACTTGCATTAATCAATATCTGCGACCCAGCGAACAGCTTGAGAGAGACGCGAGGCTGTAGACGCTTGTCTTCATTGGTGGAGTTATCTTTAAACTTATTGGGAAGTGCAGCGTATCTGTACCTCTCCAAGGACAACTCCATGGGTACTGCACCTGTTGGTTCCACTTCCTCAGCAAACACCTGGCTGTCTGAAGTGTAAATAAAGTTAACAAACATTTGACTATCTGAAGTGTGACTCAAGTAAACTTAAATACAGTAATAACTAATAAAGAAATGATTTTATAACATGGAAAAGTCAATAAAATTAAGGTAAACATAGCAATAAAGTACAGACTCATGAATAACAATGCAACTGCACGTTGTGTGATCTGCCTGCAATGCGATTCAGTAACCCAATAAAATCTAATAACTTAAAAATCTTAATAAAACCTAGTGCTGTATGGTCCTTGTGGGTTTAGCACTTAGTTTCATTTGTAGTAAAAATAATAACAATAATGCGAGAACAACATTAACGTATGGTAAGTCCTCGACTTACAAACATGTTGGGGACCTCCTGAAGTGGGTATAATATTCATCCTTCCAAAAGCAAAAGCTTTACATGAGCCATTTTTCCCGTGATCTTACCAATAAGCAGAAGCTCTACATGAGCCATTTTTCCGTGATCTTACCAATGAGCAGAAGTCTGACGTGATTAATAACACCCTGCAACTTCTGACACACTCTCAGTCTCTCTTCCTCTGTCCAGTGTGGGGTCGGCTGTGCTACCCCGGCTCCATACTTAGCCCAGTTCAACACACCCCTCCACACATCCTCCTCTTCCAATGCCAGCTGAAAAACGAACATTTCAATTAATATTACATCTAAACAAATGAAACAGTAATGTCTCAAGAGTAAAAAGGCACAATACTGTGATTGGAATAATACACAAACAGAGGCAGGCCCTGCTTATACAGCAAGTCAGGTTCTGGGCTACTGATGTAAAGCTGTCATCTCTCATAAAGATCCTTTATATACAGTCAGTTCCCTTATAAAGCTCCTCTATATGTCATCCATATACTGCAACTTTTCATAAATGCTTTACAGCAGTAGCTTGGAACCCAACCTGCTATATAAGCAGGGTCCTGTACAGCAGTAGCCTGGAACCTAACCTGCTGTATAAGCAGGGCCCTCCTGTACAGCAGTAGCCTGGAACCTAACCTGCTGTATAAGCAGAGCCCTCCTGTACAGCAGTAGCCTGGAACCTAACCTGCTGTATAAGCAGGGTCCTGTACAACAGTAGCCTGGAACCTAACCTACTGTATAAGCAGGGCCCTCCTGTACAGCAATAACCTGAAACCTAACCTGCTGTATAAGCAGGGTCCTCCTGTACAGCAGTAGACTGGAACCTAACCTGCTGTATAAGCAGGGCCCTCCTGTACAGCAGTAGCCTGGAACCTAACCTGCTGTATAAGCAGGTTCCTCCTTACAGCAGTAGCCTGAACCATAGCCTGCTGTCTAAGCAGGTCCCTCCTGTACAGCAGTAGCCCAAAACCTAACCTGCTGTATAATTGGGTCCCTCCTGTACTTACAAAACACTTACATTATCAGAGGAGATGAGTCTGATGAGCGCCTCACGGGAGAGGTTAAGGAAGGAAGAAGTCTGCATGCATTCCAGTGCATTTTCACCAATGTGTGCCACACATCGGTCAACAAAGGAGCGACTTCCTTTACTGCCTGGAATAATACCATCAATAAGTAAAACTCATTTTAAATCTCCCAACAAGCAAAGACTAATAAAAAATATTATAGCTCCTTTAATTTTTTTTATTTTATTAAGACATCAGCCATTTTCCACCAAGGCAGGGTGGCCCAAAAAAAAACTTTCATCATCATTCACTCTGATCACTGTCTTGCCAGAGGCGCCCTTACACTACAGTTATAAAACTGTAACAGTGCCGGCACTGTACTTAACATCTCCAGGACTTAAGTCCAGCTTGCCGGTTTCCCTGAATCCCTTCATAAATGTTACCTTGCTCACACTCCAATAGCACATCAAGTCCTAAAAACCATTAACTACATGGAAAAATACCATTAATAAATACAGGTTCTCCACTGAGGTTACATTCCGACAATGAGCTGCCACTGATACCTTCTGCTTTGCCTCAGAGAATTTTCCCTTCTATCTGTTGATGTCTTGCAACACTGCATAGCTCCTGATGACACACAAGTGCGAAAGATCTAAAGCTAAAGATTTCCATCCCCATGTGGCTTGTTCTGTGAGGACATAGGTGAAGACTGTAGAAATATATACAACAGACAGTGGAAGATGAGGGAATCAGTCCTTCAGCCTAAGGGCAGGTGATAAGCACCCTAGTCTAGAACTGTATTGATAAAACCACTGAATGGTGAAACATCTACAAGTAAAGATACCCAGATGTGCACGTGTCTAATTCATCATCTTGTCAGTATTGTATACTAATGATATACAGGAGAGCCCTGCATATTTGGTACTCTCTTTTTTCAGTGTTCCATGTTTTCAGTGGCTTTCAACTGAGCCATTGTTCATTATATTCAATGCTTTTACCACTTTTCCGCCATGTTTGCACAACTGTTGCATCAGGGAAGGGCGATCAGCACCATATTTTAAGGTAAGTATTGTAGGTACTGTGTATTTATTATATATACTTTTATCTATTTTTTTTATGCCTAGCCATATTGAGCATTTAATATATGATAGTGAGAACACACTATAAGGCATCTTAGATGGATTTGTTAATGAAAAAGTGCTCTTTCCCTCACTTGCCATATGAAGTCAGGAACCTAAGACCCATACAAACGGGGCCCTCCTGTACATACAGTAGAACCTCGGTGTTCGAATGCACCAGACCTTTAACCCTTTGACTGTCACAACCCTCAATCCAGAGTGCTCTCCTGTTGTCGCAAATTTAAAAAAAAAAATTATTTTTTCTTATGAAATGACAGAGAATCTTTTCCCGATGGTAAAGACACCAAAAGATTGAAATTTGATGGAAAACTCATGGAATTACGCTCTCGCGAAGTTAGTGATCTCAGCAATATATACGCATCGGCAATTTCGCCGACTTTGAGCCCTATTTTCGGCCAATTCCATTGTTCCAGTCGATCAAACTCATAGATATTTCTTTAGAACTCCATTTGTTCTATCGATTGAGTACAAGAAACCACCAATTTACCGATTTCAACTACCCAATAAAGTGATCAGAAATTGGCAATTTGGCCAATTTCAAGCAAAATAAAAAAGTTGTCAATTTCAAAATAGGGTCCAGAATAAACAATGCAGACATTCCTGGCACTAAAATAAGATGTTATCTGTTCATTAGTCACGTCTTTAGGCCCCCTCTTATATTACTTTTGCTTTCTATTTTGACTTTTATTCACATAAAAAATAGAAGATTTACCGTTATGCAGACTATTGCATTATTGTAAAAATGGTATAAATAATATCAGTGCACTTGTGAAAGAATATTAGACTCACCAATTGATGTTTATTGGATGCGTGGCGTGATTTGTTTACTCTTGAACATTTGCAAAAATCGAACATTTCTCCTACTTTGAGCTCTATTTCAAGGTCGTTTTCATCATAAAACTAATCAAAATCATCTATATTGCTGTAGTATGTTTTCCATTCTATCAAATGAGACCATAAAAAGAGAATACAACCATAAATACTATACGGAAATACACCTCAAAGACGGCATTTTAATCCAAAAACACGGTCGGAGTTTTTTTTCTCTCATTATGTACTGTGTGCTGCAGGATTTTTTTTATACTGTGCACACTGACCACACAGACCCATTCTCTCATATGTGGGCCTACCAGCTTTCTCCCGCTTGATTTGAAGCTGCTAGAATTTAGGCTTATTAATACGTCCGAAACAGTGGCTCGTAAGACGTATATATACGACTGAAACAGTCAAAGGGTTAAGAACCAGTCCAAACAATACTGTTCAGAAAAAATTGACCTGGTCTTTGAACGTTTTTCTGGAGTGTGAATGCGCTGACTTGTTTACAATTCAGTTGTAAAAAACTTTACAGGAAAGCCCTGCTTCAAAGGTGCTTTGAAGTGACCTCTGACACTGACCTAACTCTCAGAGACTTTTAGAAGAGTCAGTTCAACATCCTCCAGTGTATGAGGCTAATAATTAAAGCCTGGGAAATACCGTTTCCCACATTGAACTTTTTGCAGTTCCAACACCACCTAGAACCAGTTAAGTTCAAACACCGAGGTTCCACTGTATACAGTGGTCCCTCGTTTTTTGCCGAAAATTTGTTCCAGAATGCTGCTCAAGTGCCATCACCGAACGAATTTACTTCCCTAAGAAATAATGTCACGTAGGTTAGTCTATTTCAGACCCCCAAAAATACACTTGTAACAACACTTACGAAAATACACTTACATAAATGTTCGAGTTTGGAGATGCACGAAAACCGAGGGACCACTGTATAACAAATACGGTAGAGGCAGACCTCCTACACATAGTTCTATTTTAGATACAACCAAGTGAATAACAGCATTTTTAATCTTTTTGGTAAAAGCAATAATTAAAATGTTAGAACATTAGAAATCATTCAACATTACAAATCATGCAGACCTCCCATGCATTTTTTATTTTGAGTACAACCATTTGAATAAATGTTATTTTAAATCCTTTATTTTTTGTTACAAAGCAATAATTAAAATGTCAAAAGCATAACTGAAAATCACCTAGCATTACAAATCGGTACCAACCTCCGGTGCGCTGTTCCATCTTGAGTGCGGCCATGAGGAAGGTGCACGCATTATGTGGGGTCATGGTAGTGGCTATGTGGTCCTCACAGTGCTGACACAGTTCCTCCAGACCCAGGTCGTGACCCACTCCATACACCTCAAACACTCCACTGTCACTCATCACTACCTGATACAGCAATAATAGGCTTGAAATATCAGAGTAGAATAATAATAATCTTTATTTCTACAAGTACATGTGTAAGGTATACAGACCATAGCTGACATCAATAACATACTACTATATAGAAAGCTGCTTGCTATGCTGAGCATTTCAAACAAATTAGGTAAATTTTGTCCCCAGGATGCAACTCACACCGGAAGACTAACACTAACACCCAGGTATCTATTTTACTGCTAGGTAAACATGGACAGCAGGTGTCTTAGGGAAACACGTCCTAATGTTTCCGCCCGTATTGGGGATCGACCCCCAGACCTCAGTGTGGGAGCTAAGTGTGCTACCAATTGAGCTACGTGACACCCTAAGGAAAAAGGTTGCAAAATTTGAATAGTATGACCTATATTTTCAATAAAGGTAAGTGTCATGTTATTATTGTTTTATTCTTCATGTCTCATTGTTTTCTGTGTAGGTAAATGTATATTTCATGTAAAAAAAAATTTTTTTTAATACTTTTGGATGTCTGGAACGGATTAATTGGATTTACATTATTTCTTATGGGGAAAATGAATTCGGAAATAGTCAAATTTGGCTTTAGTCACACTCTCTGGAATGGATTAATTACGATAACCAGGGGTCCACTGTACAGCAGAACCCCTGTATCTGCGAGGGATACGTCCCAGTTACCTGCCGTAGATACCGAAACCGTGGATAGTGGAAAACCCTTTAGTATGTAAGTCCTATACATAACTATTATAAAGTTTAATTGATAAATTATGCACAATAAGTGGAGAATTATCAGTTTTTCACTGATGTGAAGCACTTCAGGGGTTCTCTTAGGTGTTGACGAACTGCCAGCTTCTCCACTTTTGAGCTTTGGGCCATTATTATGCAAAATTAAGAGGTATTTTTGGGCCATGGTAAACTGTGGATAACTGAAACTGCGGATACCTAATCAGTGGATACATGGGTTCTACTGTACTCAAATTCGACTTATGATATTTTCAACTTAAGATGGGTTCGTCAGGGAGCATCTATTCTTCAGAAAAGAAATAAAGAATCTGAATTTTGAATTTGAAAGGGAAAGGTATCAATAAAGCACAGAATGTGAATCAGTAATGAGGATAATTTTCGAAGTGGTGGAGTGGTAAGCCAGTGGAAGGCCTCGGTCAAAAGCTTCAGCTGCTGGGTCATCATATGACTAAGACCAGCGTCAGGAAACACTTGTCCTGTTTCCTGATAAACCTTACCTAACCTAACCTAATCTTACCTTACTTAACCTAGCCTAAAGTAACCTTACCTAACATTACCTAACCTCACCTTAGTTAACCTAACCTAACCTAACCTAAAGCACAGAACAGACAAAAAATACAATTGCATTACCTTGCCAGTATAAATATAATTGATAACCTGTCTGAATATATTGGGTTGGTACTGTGGTAGACGGATGGTGGTGTGAGGCTTGCCTGGCGTCACTGTGCTGCCAGGGATCACGCACACCTCACCTCCTGGCGCCTCCACAAAGCTCTTGCACCTGGAAAAATTAAGATTTTTTAATAAATTGTAGCCCTAGGGTAAACTCTCCAGCGACAGCTTTCCATATACAGTGGACCCTCGGTTATCAGCTGTTCCGCTTATCGGCCAACTCGGTTATCGGCCGGTTTTTCAGCCAAAATTTTCTTCTGGTTATCGGCCATTTTTTCGCTTACTGGCCGTATTGGACGTGTCCATCCGCCCGCCTGCCAGCCGCTCGCACGTTCCTGAGTTTTTGGTAGTTATTGATTAAGTGCAACTGTGAAATAAGTAACCATGGCCCCAAAGAAAGTTCTTAGTAAAGTTCCTTTGGAAAAGAAAGCAAGAAACACGATAGAATTCAAAGCAGGCAGGCATAGAGGCAAGGAGTGTAGCAGGCATGCAGGGAGAGAATCAGGCAGGCAGGGAGTGTAGCAGACATGCAGGGAGTGTAGCAGGAAGGCAGGGAATGCAGGGGGGAAGCAGTGACTGTAGCAGGCATGCAGGGAGTGTAGCAGGCATACAGGGAGTGTAGCAGGCATGCAGGGAGTGTAGCAGGCATACAGGGAGTGTAGAAGGCATGCAGGGAGTGTAGCAGGCATGCAGGGAGTGTAGCAGGCATGGAGTATAGCAGGGAGGCAGGGAGTATAGCAGGGAGGCAGTGAGTATAGCAGGCAGGCAGTGAGTGTAACAGGGAGGCAGTGAGTGTAGCAAGCAGGCAGCGAGTGTCGCAGTCAGGCATAGAGACAAGGAGTGTGGCAGGCATGCAGGGAGTGTAGCAGGCAGGAAGTGAGTGTAGCAGACAAGCATAGAGGCAAGGAGTGTAGCAGGCATGCAAGATGTGTAGCAGGCAGGGAGGGAGGGTAGCAGGGAGGCAGGGAGTGTAGCAGGCAGGTAATGAGTGTAGCAGACAGGCATAGAGGCAAAGAGTGTAGCAGGCATGCTGGGAGTGTAGCAGACAGGCATAGAGGCAAAGAGTGTAGCAGGCATGCTGGGAGTGTAGCAGGAAGGCAGGGAGTGTAGCAGGCAGGGAGGGAATGTAGCAGGCATGCAGTGAGTGTAGCAGGAAGGCAGGGAGTGTAGCAGGCATGCAGGGAGTGTAGCAGACAGACATATAGGCAAGGAGTGTAGCAGGTATGCAGGGAGTGTAGCAGGCATGCAGGGACTGTAGCAGGCAGGCAATGAGTGTAGCAGACAGGCATAGAGGCAAGGAGTGTAGCAGGCATGCACGATGTTTAGCAGGAAGGCAGGGAGGGAGGGTAGCAGGGAGACAGGGAGTGTAGCAGGCAGGCAATGAGTGTAGCAGACAGGCATAAAGGCAAGGAGTGTAGCAGGCATGCTGGGAGTGTAGTGCTTTATATTTCTTTCTCATTGTTTTGTGTATGTAAAATTATAGTTAATCTTTAAAAAATGTATTTTTTGTTAATTCTTTTGGGTGTCTGGAACGAATTATTTGTATTTACATTAATTGTTATGGGAAATATTATTTAGGTTTTCAGCCATTTCGGTTTTAGGCCGACCTTCTGGAACGGATTACGGCCAATAACCAAGGGTCCACTGTACATATTTATCTAATGTAAAAATATTATAGTAAACAAGTGATATCACAATATACAGAATCACCACTGTGAAAAAATAGTGAAATTCCAAGCGCTTTTGTAATTTCTCGCATTATCAAGGAACTGTGACGTGAGAAAATCACAAAAGCGCTTGGAATTTCATTTTTTCACAGTGATGGTTCTGCATATGTATCTAAGTATGTACAGGAGTAGCATGGAACCTAACCTGCTGTATAAGGGGGGCCCTCCTGTACAGCAGTAGCCTGGAACATAACCTGTTGTATAAGCGGGGCCCTCCTGTACAGCAGTAGCCCGGAACCTAACCTGTTGTATAAGCGGGGCCCTCCTGTACAGCAGTAGCCCGGAACCTAACCTGCTGTATAAGCAGGGCCCTCCTGTACAGCAGTAGCCCAGAACCTAACCTGTTGTATAAGCAGGGCCCTCCTGTACAGCAGTAGCCCAGAACCTAACCTGCTGTATAAGCAGGGCCCTCCTGTACTGTATTGTTAAGCTTAAGGTAGTAGGTTGGTAGACAGCAACCACCCAGGGAGGTACTACCGTCCTGCCAGGTGACTATGAAACAGAAACCTGAAACAGTTTTACATGATGGTAGGATTGCTGGTGTCTTTTTTCTGTCTCATAAACACGCTGGATAACAGGTATATCTAGCTACTTCTACTTACACTTTAGGTCACACTACACAGGCATGCACATGCATATACAGTGGTACCTCGAGTTATGATGGTCCCCAAAATCGCCCTTTTATGTAAGTTTATTTTTTTAAATACTTTTGTAAGTATATTTTTGGGGGTGTAAAAGGACTAGTCTATTTTACATTATTCCTTATGGGGATAAATTCGTTTGGTAATGGCACTTGAACAGCATTCTCGAACGAAAAAATATCGTAACTCGAGGTACCACTGTATATACATACACACATCTAGGTTTTTCTTCTTTTTCTTAATAGCTCTTGTTCTTTTTATTTTCTCTATTGTCCATGGGGAAGTGGAAAAGAATCTTTCCTCCGTAAGCCATGCGTGTCGTATGAGGCGACTAAAATGCCGGGAGCAATGGGCTAGTAACCCCTTCTCCTGTACACATTTACTAAAAAAGAGAAGAAGAGAAACTTTATAAAACTGGGTTGTTTGAATGTGCGTGGATGTAGTGCGGATGATAAGAAAGAGATGATTGCTGATGTTATGAATAAAAAGAAGTTGGATGTCCTGGCCCTAAGCGAAACAAAGCTGAAGGGGGTAGGCGAGTTTCAGTGGGGAGAAATAAATGGGATTAAGTCAGGAGTATTTGAGAGAGTTAGAGCTAAGGAAGGGTAGCAATAATGTTGAAGGATCAGTTATGGAAGGAGAAGAGGGAATATAAATGTGTAAATTCAAGGATTATGTGGATTAAAATAAGGGTCAGATGCGAAAAGTGGGTCATAATAAGCGTGTATACACCTGGAGAAGAGAGGAGTGTAGAGGAGAGAGAGAGATTTTGGGAGATGTTAAGCGAATGTATAGGAACTTTTGAACCAAGTGAAAGAGTAATTGTGGTAGGGGACCTAAATGCTAAAGTAGGAGAAACATGTAGAGAGGGTGTGGTAGGTAAGTTTGGGGTGCCAGGTGTAAATGATAATGGGAGCCCTTTGATTGAACTTTGTATAGAAAGGGGTTTAGTTATAGGTAATACATATTTTAAGAAGAAGAGGATAAATGAGTATACAAGATATGATGTAGGGCGTAATGACAGTAGTTTGTTGGACTACGTATTGGTAGATAAAAGACTGTTGAGTAGACTTCAGGATGTACATGTTTATAGAGGGGCCACAGATATATCAGATCACTTTTTAGTTATAGCTACAGTGGGAGTAAAAGGTAGATGGGATACAAGGAAAATAGAAGCAGTAAGTAAGAGAGAGGTGAAGGTTTATAAACTAAAAGAGGAGGCAGTTAGGGTAAGATATAAACAACTATTGGAGGATAGATGGGCTAGTGAGAGTGTAGGCAATGGGGTCGAGGATGTATGGGGTAGATTTAAAAATGTAGTGTTAGAGTGTTCAGCAGAAGTTTGTGGTTACAGGCGAGTGGGTGCGGGAGGGAAGAAGAGTGATTGGTGGAATGATGATGTAAAGAGAGTAGTAAGTGAGAAAAAGTTAGCATATGAGAGGTTTTTACAAAGTAGAAGTGATGCAAGGAGGAAAGAGTATATGGAGAGAAAAAGAGAGGTTAAGAGAGTGGTGAAGCAATGTAAAAAGAGAGCAAATGAGAGAGTGGGTGAGATGTTATCAACAAATTTTGTTAAAAATAAGAAAAAGTTTTGTAGTGAGATTAATAAGTTGAGGAAGCCTAGGGAACAAATGGATTTGACAGTTAAAAATAGGAGAGGAGAGTTATTAAATGGAGAGTTAGAGGTATCGGGAAGATGGAGGGAATATTTTGAGGAGTTGTTAAATGTTGATGAAGACAGGGAAGCTGTGATTTCGTGTATAGGGCAAGGAGGAATAACATCTTGTAGAAGTGTGGAAGAGCCAGTTGTGAGTGTGGGAGAAATTCGTGAGGCAGTGTGTAGAATGAAAGGGGGTAAGGCAGCTGAGATTGATAAGATAAAGATAGAAATATTAAAAGCAGGTGGGGATATAGTTTTGGAGTGGTTGGTGCTATTATTTAATAAATGTATGGAAGAGGGTAAGGTACCTAGGGATTGGCAGAGAGCGTGTATTGTTCCTTTGTATAAAGGCAAAGGGGACAAAAGAGAGTGCAAAAATTATAGGGGAATAAGTCTGTTGAGTGTACCTGGTAAAGTGTGTAAGACAGAAAGCATGATAGCAGATGAACAAGGGGGCTTTAGGAAAGGTAGGGGGTGTGTAGACCAAGTGTTTACAGTGAAACATATAGGTGAACAGTATTTGGATAAGGGTAAAGAGGTTTTTGTGGCATTTATGGATTTGGAAAAGGTGTATGATAGGGTGGATAGGGGGGCAATGTGGCAGATGTTGCAGGTGTATGGAATAGGAGGTAGGTTACTGAAAGCAGTGAAGAGTTTTTATTAGGATAGTGAGGCTCAGGTTAGTGTGTGTAGGAGGGAGGGGGACTATTTCCCAGTAAAAGTGGGCCTTAGACAAGGATGTGTGATGTCACCGTGGTTGTTCAATATATTTATAGATTGGGTTGTAAGAGAAGTGAATGCGAGGGTCTTGGCAAGAGGTGTGGGGTTAAAAGATAAAGAATCAAATACAAAGTAGGAGTTGTCACAGTTGCTTTTTGCTGATGACACTGTGCTTTTGGGAGATTCTGAAGAGAAGTTGCAGAGGTTGGTGGATGAATTTGGTAGGGTGTGTAAAAGAAGAAAATTGAAGGTGAATATAGGAAAGAGTAAGGTGATGAGGATAACAAAAATATTAGGTGACGAAAGATTGGATATCAGATTGGAGGGAGAGAGTATGGAGGAGGTGAATGTATTCAGATATTTGGGAGTGGACATGTCAGCAGATGGGTCTATGAAGGATAAGGTGAATCATAGAATTGATGAGGGGAAAAGGGTGAGTGGAGCACTTCGGAATCTGTGGAGACAAAGAACTTTGTCCATGGAAGTAAAGAGGGGAATGTATGAGAGTATAGTTGTACCAACACTCTTATATGGGTGTGAAGCATGGGTGATGAATGTTGCAACGAGGAGAAGGCTGGAGGCAGTGGAGATGTCATGTCTGAGGTCAATGTGTGGTGTGAATATAATGCAGAGAATTCGGAGTTTGGAAATTAGGAGGAGGTGCGGATTACCAAACTATTATCCAGAGAGCTGAGGAGGGGTTGTTGAGGTGGTTCGGACATGTAGAGAGAATGGAACGAGACAGAATGACTTTGAGAGTGTATAAATCTGTAGTGGAGGGAAGGCGGGTAGGGGTCGGCCTAGGAAAGGCTGGAGGTAGAGGGTAAAGGAGGTTTGTGTGCGAGGGCTTGGACTTCCAGCAAGCATGTGTGAGCGTATTTGATAGGAGTGAATGGAGACAAATGGTTTTAATACTTGACGTGCTGTTGGAGTGTGAGCAAAGTAACATTTATGAAGGGATTCAGGGAAACCGGCAGGCCGGACTTGAGTCCTGGAGATGGGAAGTACAGTGTCTGCACTCTGAAGGAGGGGTGTTAATGTTGCAGTTTTATAACTGTAGTGTAAAGCACCCCTCTGGC
Organism: Cherax destructor; assembly: GCA_009830355.1. Taxonomy (NCBI): domain Eukaryota; kingdom Metazoa; phylum Arthropoda; class Malacostraca; order Decapoda; family Parastacidae; genus Cherax; species Cherax destructor. The sequence goes on along the minus strand of WNWK01005759.1, from coordinate 100,226 downwards.
AAGACAGTGATTGAGTGAATGATGATGAAAGTTTTTCTTTTTCGGGCTACCCTGCCTTGGTGGGAATCGGCCGATGTGTTAATAAAAAAATAAAAAAAATGTTTTCATCCTTTGCTTATGGAGAAAATAATAAACATGAAGCAAAGCGCCTTAAAGTGAGGGTCCCACTCATACAGCAGCTTAAGTTCTTGGCTACTGTAAGGCCGGGGCCTGTTTATACAGCAGGTTAAGTTCCAAGCTACTGCTGTACAGGAGAGCTCTGCTTATACAGCAGGTTAAGTTCTGGGCTACTGCTGTTCAGGAGGGCCTCACTTATACAGCAAGTTAAGTTCCGGGCTAATTTGGGCCCCGCTCATACAGCAGCTTAAGTTCTGGGCTACTGTAGGGCCCTGCTTTATAGCAGGTTAGGTTCTGGGTTACTGCTGTACAGGAGGGCCCCGCTTATACAGCAGATTAAGTTTTGATCTACTGCTGTACAGGAGGGCCCCTGTTTATACAGTAGGTTAAGTTCTGGGCTACAGGAGGGCCCCACTTATACAGCAGGTTAAGTTCCGGGCTACAGGAGTCTTCTGCTTATACAGCTTATACAGCAGGGAAAATTCCTAGGAATCCACCTTGACAGTAGTCTTAAATTCCAAACACACATACAACAAATTTCCAAGAAAATCTCAAGGACAGTAGGTATATTATCTAAGATACGCTATTATGTGCCTCAACCAGCTCTCATTGCACTATATCATTCTCTTATCTACCCTTATCTCACCTATGGAATCTGTGCATGGGGCTCAACAACATTAAATCACCTTAGACCACTCATAACCCAGCAAAAGGCTGCAGTCAGGATGATAACAAATTCCACTCTAGACAGCATACTCCACCTATATTCAGAACCTTAAAACTACTCACCATAAAAAATATTCATACCTATTCATGTGCCTTCTACATACATAAAACTCTACATGCTAATATTAACCCTGCGCTCAGAATTCTCCTCAACAACTTTAATAGGTCCCACGAACATGACACAAGACACAGATCACTATTTGACATACCCGAGTCCATACTAACCAATGTAAAAATTCTATGCACATAAAGGGCCCCAAAATCTGGAATTCATTACCAGTAAATATCAAGTTAACCTTGTCCGAAAATCAATTCAAGACTCTTCTCAAAAGTCACCTACTCACCCTATACTAAATACTCATACTGTAACAAACTTCCAAACCCAATATTATTTTACTTAAGAAGATCTCATTTTGATATGTTCATCCTCCTTAACACTTGTTGCAATCTTATATCATCATATTGTCATTTAAAATCTTATAGTATCATCATTTTCTTAATTTGAAATAAAATATATACCTAGATGAAACTCTAAAAACTATTTCTAGTATTGTTATTATACTAGTATAGCATCAACATACTGTAATTTGAAATAAATTCTACAACTAGATTAAACTCAACCAATTTCTCTTGTATTGTCTTTAAATAGTATGTATAACCATTTAATAATTTAAATAATATAGAACTAGAATAAACTCAATCAATTTCTTTAGCATTAAGTACTTAGTGAATAAGTCTCTAGAATAAACTGCCCCTAATGCCATGGCATGCCAGTGGCTCTCCTTGCATTACAGTTTTATAATTGTATTATATTTGTAACTACCAATAACATTGTACACTTGTAACATGCATTGAAATAAAAATTATTATTATTATTATTATTATTACTACTGTACAGGAGGGCCCCACTTATACAGCAGGTTAAGTTATGAGCTACTGCTGTCCAGAAGAGCCCTGCTTATACAGCAAGAAAGTTCTGGGGTACTGATGTACAGGAGTTCCTCGCTTATACAGCAGGTGAAGTTCCGTGCTACAGGAGGGCCTGCTTATACAGCAGGTTAAGTTCCAGGCTGAAGATTGAGACACTTATGCAACATATGGAAATCTTTATTAAGGGAACGTTTCACCAGACAGTGGCTTCATCAGTCCAATACAAAGCAGAAGGTGTAAGGAGAGGAGAAGTTTGAGGTAATCAGTCCCTTGGCCTGGAGTCAATGTGTTCAGGATGGTACCACTATGACCCCGCCTCCTGCTTTGCCTCACCTGACTACAGTATGTAAGCCACTTCTACGCCCTATGCTGTACTTTCTACAAGATTGATGGACTGAACACATCGACTCCAGGCCGAGGGACTGATTACCTCAAACTTATCCTCTCCTTACACGTTCTGCTTTGTTTTGGACTGGTGAAGCCACTGTGTGGCGAAACGTTTCCTTAATAAAGATTTCCATATGTTGCATAAGTGTCTCAATCTTCAACTCATCAGTTTTTTAAAACCATTTATCACTCTGTCAGACACTGCAACATCATGGGATCTTGATACAAGAAATTCTTCAATACTTGTCCAACCTTTGGACGAAGACCTACTTCGACTAGTGGATGGTACCACTATGACCCCGCCTCCTCCTGCTTCGCCTCACCTGACTACAGTATATTAGCCACTTCTACGCCCTATGCTGTACTTTCTACAAGATTGATGGACTGAACACATCGACTCCAGGCCGAGGGACTGATTACCTCAAACTTCTCCTCTCCGTACACCTGCTTTGTATTGGACTAATGAAGCCACTGTGTGGCGAAACGTTTCCTTAATATGTTGTACAAGAATGGTACTATACAATACCAACAATATGAAATAAAGACACATGTGCAACATCTGGGTATCTTTATTGTAAACGTTTCGCCATCCAGTGGCTTTATCAATACAAATTCTAGGACAATACTCATCTTATAGTGATGGTGAATATATTTATTGTAGGAAGTCTGAATAAATAAAGAATGGCTAGAACTGAAAACCGTGCATTAGCGAAACGCTGTAAAGCACTTCACCTAGTGTTTCACTTACAGTAAAAATCTTGTTATACCTTACAGGATAGCATAGTTATACTGTAAGGTATAACCTTGTTATACCTTACCAAGGTTATACACCTTGCTATACCTTGCTTTAAGGATAAGTTTGTGAGCCCCTATGTGAATCTCTTCGCGACCCACGACAAAAATGATATCTGCTGAGTCTTTGTCTTCCTGTAAGTGCTGGAGGTCTTCCAGGAGTCTTGAAACACCGACTAAGGACTTGTCCGAGAAGTGAAGACCACCTCCCACGCGGTCCCCATGCTGAAACTGACAGTCATATTATTACCTATGGGTCCCCATGCTAGTCTAGTAACACTTGCTATCACTGTTCACCTAGCAGGAAGTACGTACCTGGGTGATAATCTACTAACACCTGCTGTCACTGTTCACCTAGCTGTAAGTAGGTATACCTGGGTGTTAGTCTACTAACACTTGCTGTTGCTGTCACTGTTCACCTAGTAGTAAGTAGGTGCCTGGGTGATAGTCTACTAACACCTGCTGTTACTGTTCACCTAACAGTAAGTAGGTACCTGGGTGTTAGTCTACTAACACCTGCTGTCACTGTTAACCTAGCAGTAAGTAGGTATCTGGGTGTTAGTCTACCAACACCTGCTGTCACTGTTCACCTAGCAGTAAGTAGGTATCTGGGTGTTAGTCTACCAACACCTGCTGTCACTGTTCACCTAGCAATAAGTTGGTACCTGGGTGTTAGGTGACTGGTGTGGGTGGCATCCTGGGGACAAAATTAACCTAAGTTGTGGGAAATGCTCTACATAACCAGGGACTTTCTGTATAGTATGTCATTGATGTCAGCTATGGTCTGTATAAGTTGTATCATGTACTGGGAGAAATAAACATTATTATTATTATTATTATTATTATTATTATTATAATACAGCATACACTAACTCCCAGTTTAACATTCTCCCTCCATTAAAAAAGCTATAATGACCAAAAAAGCAGTTCCACAGCACCAGCACGCTAACTACCAATTTAACAACTTACAAGCCCAGCAACTAGAGCTCAACCAATTAAAAAACTGTAAATATATTGCGGTTGCTGCCTAAGAGAAGTGAGGAACCACAGTGACGCTACCAAGGTAAACAAACACGAATATAGACGACATAAAATGCTACTATAAACTAAATAAATCCCATATTTAAACACTTTTTAAGGGATTCAGTCCCTTTGCAATGACATCTGATCACCTTTTAATGAATTAAACCCCTTGTAAAGGAAATGAATTTCTTAATGTCACCTGAAGTAAAGAATAGAATTCCCCAATAAGTGGATTGAATTCCCCCAATGAAAAACGGGGGTGCTACTAGCACGATAAGACTAACACAATAAGTGTCAGGGGCCCAAGACTGTTCAACTGCCTCCCAGCATACATCAGGGGGATTACCAATAGACCTCTGGCTGTCTTCAAGCAGGCACTGGACAGGCACCTAAAGTCAGTACCAGTCAGGCTGTGGTTCGTACGTTGGATCATGTGCGGCCAGCAGTAACAGACTGGTTGATCAGGCCCTGATCCACCATGAGGCATGGTCACAGACCGGGCCGCTGGGGTGTTGATCCCCGGCACTCTCTCTCCAGGTATACCTGGAGTACACCTGGAGAGGATTTTGGGGTCAACGCCCCCGAGGCTCGGACTGAGACCAGGCCTCGTGGTGGATCAGGGTCTGATTAATCAGGCTGTTGCTGTTGGCCGCACACAAGCTGACATACGAACCACAGCCCAGCTGGTCAGGTACTGACTTTAGGTGCCTGTCCAGTGCCTTCGTGAAGATAGCCAGGGGTCTATTGTACTCACCTAATTGTGGTTGCAGGGGTCGAGACTCAGCTCCTGGCCCCGCCTCTTCGCTGTCCGCTACTGGGTCTCTGCTCTCCCTTCACCATGAGCTTTATCATACCTTGTCTTAAAACTATGTATGGTCCCCGCCTCCACTATATCGTTTGCTAGACTATTCCACTTCCTAACTACTCTATGGCTGAAGAAGTGCTTCCTAACATCCCTTTGTATGCTGGGAGGCAGTTAAGCAGTCTTGGGCTCCTGACACTTATTGTGTTGTCTCTCAGTGTACTCGTGGTGCCCCTGCTTTTCATTGGGGGAATGTTGCATCTCCCGCCGAGTCTTTTGCTTTCATAGGGAGTGATTTTCGTGTCCAAGTTTGGTACTAATCCCTCTAGGATTTTCCAAGTGTATGTTATCATGTATTTCTCTCCCCTGCATTCCAGGGAATACAAATCAAGGGACTTCAACCATTCCCAGTAATTTAGGTGCCTTATCGTACTTATGTGTGCCGTGAAAGTTCTTTGTACACTCTCCAGGTCAGCAATTTTGCCTGCCTTGAAGGGGGCTGTTAGTGTACAGCAGTATTCCAGCCTAGAGAGAACGAACGATTTGAAGAGATTCATCATGGGCTTGACATCCCTAGTTTTGAAGGTTCTCATTATTCATCCTATCATTTTTCTAGCAGATGTGGTAGACACATTGATGTGATCTTTGAAAATGAGATTCTCTGACATTATCACTCCTAGGTCCTTCACATTACTTTTTTCCTCTATTGTATTGTTAGAATTTGTCGTATACCCTGATAATATTTTAATTTCCTCAAGTTTTCCATATGTGAGTAGTTGAAATTTCTCTTCAGTGAACTTCACATTTTTTTGAGTGGCCCATTTGAAGATTTGGTTGATGTCCACTTGGAGTCTTGCGGTGTCTTCGATGGAGGTCACGTCATGGCAATACGGGTGTCATCCGCAAAGGAAGACACGGAGCTATGGCTTATATCTTTGTCTGTTTCAGATACGAGGATGAGGAATAGAATGAGAGCCAGTATTGTGCCTTGTGGAACAGAGCTTTTCACCGTAGCTGCCTCAGACTTTACTCTGTTTAATATTACTCTTTGCGTTTTATTTGTCAGGAAGTTATAGATCCATCTATCAACTTTTCCTGTTATTCCTTTATCACGCATATTGTGCAATTGCACCATGGTCACACTTGTCGAAAGCTTTTGCAAAGTCTGTGTATACTACATCTGTATTTTATTTATCCTTTACAGCATCCAGGACCTTGTCATAGTGGTTCAGTAGCTGGGACGGGCAAGAACGACCTGCTCTAAACCCGTGTTGCCCTGGAGTCTTGCAGTGTCTTCAATGGTGGACACTGTCATGCAAATTCGGGTGTCATCTACAAAGGAAGACACAGCACTGTGGCTTATATCCCTGTCTATGTCCGATATGAGGATGAGGAACAGGATGGGAGCGAGTACTGTGCCTTGAGGAACAGAGCTTTTCACCGTAGCCGCCTCAGACTTTGCTTTGTTGATTAGTACTCTTTGTTAGTTACCATTTTGTCCTAGGCACATGTCGATTAGACACTAGGCCTGTTGTATGTATGTGTGTGTGTTCTACTTGTTAGGAAATTATAGATCCATCTACCAACTTTTCCTGTTATTCCTTTATCACGCATTTTGTGTGCTATTACACCATGGTCACACTTGTCAAAGGCTTTTGCAAAGTCTGTGTATACTACATCTGTATTTTGTTTGTCTTCTAGAGCATCCAGGACATTGAAGACAAAACGCAGATCATACGTAGTGTAAATTATCCAGGATAACCCAAAAAAGTCCAAGTGACTTATTTCCATTGGGTTGTAGTCATACCTGGAGGGTATTTTGGGGGTCAACGCCCCCGCATCCCGGTCAATTGCAAGGGATTGTGTATACCCTTGCAGTGTTGAATCTGCTAGTGTCCTTGATTGCAGTTAGTTTGATATCTTTATTATGCACCCCATACCCATCCTGTGGGCGGTAGTCAAAAGATTACAGAGGTACATAATGGGTCCAGGGACTGGACCTCAAAGTTTGATAGCTGAGCAAGTTACAAAGGTAATGAACTCAGATGGTCACAATCATGACAAGTTACAAAGGTATTTGCAGATTACAGAGGTATATATAGGGTCCAGAGACTGGGCCCCAAAGTTTTGATAGCTGAACAAGGTACAATGGTAATTAATTCACTAGTTACAAGGTAATGAATCATGTAAGTAAATTTACTTACGTCTGTACATGGTTGCACTCATGAACAAATTATAAAGCATTGAGCAATCTATTAGTCTACACCCAGCCACAACTGTAATGAGTTATTGGTGCAAATTTTAATTGTTGGGTCACACACACACACATATACACATACATATATACACATACACACGCATACATGTATATACATACACATACACACATGTACATACACACACACACGTGTCAATGCTTTATTTACAGGGAGCAAAGTCAGGGTATTTTTCCAGAATGGTCTGTAATATACCACTGTGGATAAAATACTTTGACATATCTTGAACATTTCTGAATTAGTCTCTGAATTCATTAATTTTATCGCACACCAGTACATAATGACGCAGGGTGTGACAATAATCCAACTGGCAAAGTTTACATCTTGTTTGGTCTACATCTGGTGGTGGTGATTTAACCTGCCAAAGATACTTGTAACCCAGCCGGAGGCGGGCGGTAGTGACATCCAAGAGTCTGCTTATTTTGTTGGATGCACCATAGACATGTGGCTCCTTGATTGCAGTGGTTGATACCTGCAATTCGGTGTTGGGGAGAATGTCGCAGACGTCTTTGTCAATACAGTTTTAAGGCAGGACTATACATTTTTCTCAAGATTGATGGGCTGAACACATTGTCTCCAGGCTGAGGGACTGATTACCTCACTCCTGAAGATAAGAACAGAGGAGCACTACTAGGCCTATTGGCCCATACTAGGTAGGTCCTCAGATCTAACCCTAACCACCCACGTACGTGGGTGGTTAGGGTTATTGTTTATTTAGAAGAATTCGACATTGTTTATTTAGAAGAATTCGATATTGTTTATTTAGATTTTAGTAAGGCTTTTGATAGAGTACCGCACCAGAGACTGTTAAAGAAAGTGGCAGCTCATGGCATTGGGGGAAAAGTGCTGTCATGGATCGAGTCATGGCTCACGAACAGGAAGCAGTGTGCATAAATGGGGTTAAATCCGAGTGGGGATCTGTAACAAGTGGTGCTCCACAGGGATCAGTCTTAGGCCCGTTGTTGTTTATAATATATATCAATGACCTTGATCCTTGATGAGGGAATTACTAGTGATATGAGCAAATTCGCCGATGACACGAAGATTGGTAGGATAATTGATTCAAACGTAGATGTCAGGGAACTTCAGGAGGATTTAGACAAACTAAATTCTTGGTCAGAAAAGTGGCAGATGCAGTTCAATGTAGATAAATGCAAGGTTCTGAAGCTCGGGAGTGTCCATAACCCAAGCATTTATAAGTTAAATAACGTAGAACTTAGCCATACAGATTGTGAAAAGGACTTGGGGGTTACGGTAAGCAGCAAATTTAAACCAAGACAGCAATGCCTAAGCATACGTAATAAGGCAAACAGATTACTGGGATTTATATCAAGAAGTGTTAGCAACAGAAGTCCAGAGGTTATATTACAGCTTTATACATTTTAGTAAGGCCTCACCTAGATTACGCAGCTCAGTTCTGGTCTCCATATTACAGAATGGATATTAATTTGTTAGAAAACATTCAGCACAGAATGACTAAATTAATACATAGCATTAGAAATCTTCCGTATGAAGAAAGATTGAAGACCCTAAAATTACATTCACTTGTAAGACGTAGAATGAGGGGAGACATGATCGAGGTATACAAGTGGAAAATGGGTATTAACAAAGGGGATATAAATAAGGTCTTCAGGATATCTCTCCAAGAGAGAACCCGCAATAATGGATTAAAATTAGATAAGTTTAGATTTAGAAAGGATATAGGAAAGTATTGGTTTGGAAATAAGGTAGTTGACGAGTGGAACAGTCTGCCTAGTAGGGTTATTGAAGCAAGGACCTTGGGTAATTTCAAATTTAGGTTGGATAAATTCATGAGTGAGAGGGGTTGGATTTGAGTGGGAATTGCACATGAGTAAATAGATTAATCAAAGCTTATTTCTTGGTTATCATTGAAGATTGGTTTGAACAAATATCTTGTTAGTGGGATGGAATGTGAAGGACTTGCCTAGTATGGGCCAACAGGCCTGCTGTAGTGTTCCTCCTTTCTTATGTTCTTATGTGCCCAGTTCATACCCAAGGCTACCCAAGGGCTTACCTTCATTTAAATCAATGGTTTTGAAAAACTGACAAGTTGATAAGGCACTTGTGTAACATTTGGGTATTTTTATCCTGGAAACATTTTGCCAGCCACTGGCTTCTTCAGTCCCATGCAGAGAACGGTGGAAGATGAGTAGTAGTTTAAGGTGATCAGTCCCACCATTACTATCGACACTGGCCTTCTCCAATATTCTTGTCCCAGTTGTGACTTGACAATAATTGACCGAAACGTCGCCAAAAAGTTTCTGCAAGTACAGATTACTCATGAAATCCCTCATAATAAAGACGGATAAACAAAACCAGTCACAAATTAAATAAAAATACATTTATTAAATGAAAATTCAGATTTTTGGAATACATAAATTGTTATTAAGCGCTAAACCCGCAAGGGTCAACATCACCTTAAAGTTGCTTTGTCGACTTAAAATTATTAAGGGGGTTAAATGGGAGGCATTCAGTTTTGATCCAAGGGGAAAGCCAGCTCCAGTTCCTTGGATAAAGAACCCCTACGCCCCCTTCCCTCTTACTGGCATCGTGGAACCTCCCTTGAGGAGGGTAACTTGAGTTTGAAGCCTATCTACTGCACGACACTTGGTTTATCAGGTTTTAAAATATATCGATTACATGAGGGCTAGCTTATTGGGCTTAAAACCTATCTACTGTATGATACTTGGTTTATAAGTAGTAAGCCTATAAGGTTTAAATCTTATCGACTATATAAAGCTTCATCTATTGGGTTTTAGGTCTATCAACTATATGAGGGTTGGTTTATTGGTTTAAAACCTACTGACTATGAGGTTTTTTATATTTGGTTTAAATCCCATCGACTACATGATTGGTTTATCAAGTTTAACATCTATTTACATATATTATACGAGGGTTGGTTAATGGGGTTTCAAGACTACTACACGAGGGTTGGTTAATGGGGTTTCAAGACTATCTACTACATGAGGGTTGGTTAATGGGATTTCAAGACTATCTACTATACGAGGGTTGGGTAATGGGGTTTCAAGACTACTACACGAGGGTTGGTTAATGGGGTTTCAAGACTACTACACGAGGGTTGGTTAATGGGGTTTCAAGACTATCTACTACACGAGGGTTGGTTAATGGGGTTTCAAGACTACTACACGAGGGTTGGTTAATGGGGTTTCAAGGCTACTACACGAGGGTTGGTTAATGGGGTTTCAAGACTATCTACTACATGAGGGTTGGTTAATGGGGTTTCAAGACTATCTACTATACGAGGGTTGGGTAATGGGGTTTCAAGACTACTACACGAGGGTTGGTTAATGGGGTTTCAAGACTATCTACTACATAAGGGTTGGTTAATGGGGTTTCAAGTCTACTACACGAGGGTTGGTTAATGGGGTTTCAAGACTGTCTACTACACAAGGGTCATTAAGGCTGCATGTCACCTGTACACCACCAGTCAAGAATACAAAATAATGTACCACTTGTATAAAGATCCCATATTCTTTGGAGAAGCTCAAAGTGAAATGAAATTCCACAGGTCCTAAAAAAATAATGCAGACATAGATCCCCTCAAAACAAAAAGGGCAGCAAATTAATGGCAAAAAACCAACAGACCAGTTTCAATAACATGGAAAAAAAATGTACCTGGAGAGGGTTTCAGGGGTCAACGCCCCCACGGCTCGGTCTAAGACCAGGTCTCATGGTGGATCAGGGTCTGATCAACCAGGCTATTACTGCTGGCTGCACGCAAACTAACGTACGAACCACAGCCCGGTTGGTCAGGTACTGACTTTAGGTGCCTGTCCAGTGCCTTCTTGAAGACAACCAGGGGTCTATTGGTAATCCCCCTTATGTATGCTGGGAGGCAGTTGAACAGTCTTGGGCCCCGGAGACTTGTTGTGTTGTCTCTCAGTGTACTTGTGGCGCCCCTGCTTTTCATCGGGGGAATGTTGCATCTCCTGCCGAGTCTTTTGCTTTCATAGGGAGTGATTTTTCGTGTGCAGGTTTGGTACCAATCCCTCCAGGACCTTCCAAGTGTATATTATCATGTATCTCTCTCGCCTGCTTTCCAGGGAATACAGATCAAGGACCTTCAACCGTTCCCAGTAATTTAGGTGCCTTATCGTACTTATGTGTGCCGCGAAAGTTCTTTGTGCACTCTCCAGGTCAGCAATTTTGCCTGCCTTGAAGGGGGCAGTTAGTGTACAGCAGTATTCCAGCCTAGAAAGAACAAGCAATTTGAAGAGAATCATCATGGGCTTTGCATCCCTAGTTTTGAAGGTTCCCATTATCCATCCTATCATTTTCCTAGCATATGTGGTAGATACATTGTTGTGGTCTTTAGAGGCGAGATCCTCTGACATTATCACTCCCAGGTCCTTCAAATTTCTCTTTCGCTCTATTGTATGGTTAGAATTTGTCGTATACCCTGATAATATTTTAATTTCCTCAAGTTTTCCATATCTGAGTAGTTGAAATTTCTCCTCGTTGAACTTCATATTGTTTGGAGTAGCCCATTTGAAGATTTAGTTGATGTCCACTTGGAGTCTTGCTGTGTCTTTGATGGAGGTCACTGCCATGGCAATCCGGGCGTCATCTGCAAACGAAGACACGGAGCTATGGCTTACATCTCTGTCTATGTCAGAAATGAGGATGAGGAATAGAATAGGAGTGAGTACTGTGGCTTGTGGAACAGAGTTTTTCACCGTAGTTGCCTGGGACTTTACTCTGTTTACTATTACTCTTTGTGTTCTATTTGTCAGGAAGTTATAGATCCATCTACCAACTTTTCCTGTTATTCCTTTATCAAGTATTTTGTGTGCTATTACACCATGGTCACACTTGTCAAAAGCTTTTGCAAAGTCTGTGTATACTACATCTGTATTTTGTTTATCCTATACAGCATCCAGGACCCTGTCATAGTGGTCCAGGAGTTGGGACAGACAGGAGCGACCTGTTCTAAACCCGTATTGCCCTGGGTTGTGTAATTGATGGGTATCTAGGTGGTTGGTGATCTTGCTTCTTAGAACCCTCTCAAAGATTTTTATGATATGGGATGTTAGTGCTATCGGTCTGCAGTTCTTTGCAATTGCTTTTCTGCCACCCTTGTGAAGTGGGGCTATGTCTGTTGCTTTTAGTGTGTGTGGGATGACTCCTGTGTCCATAATTCCTCTTCATAGAATGCTGAAAGCACATGATAGGGGCTACTTGCAATTCTTGATGAACATGGAGTTCCATGAGTCTGGGCCTGGGGCAGAGTGCATGGGCATGTCATTTATTGCCTTTTCAAAGTCTTGTGGAGTTAGGATAATGTCCGAGATTTTTGAGATGACCCAATTTTGGGTTTCATTCATAAAGAATTCATTTGGATTGTTGACCCTTAGTCTGGGCAGCGGCTCGCTGAACACTGAGTTGTATTGGGACTTTAATATCTCATTCATTTCTTGGCTGTCATCTGTGTATGTCCCATCCGCCTAAGCAGGGGCCCAATACTGGATGTTGTTTTTCCCTTAGATTTGGCATAAGAGAAGAAGTATTTTTTTTTTTTTAATTTCCTTTCTGGGCTTTCAGTTCTTCCTGTGATTCTTGTCTCCTGTAAGATTCCTTCAGCTTAAGTTCGATATTTGCAATTTCATTGACCAGTGCCTCCCTTCATATTTCCGATATATTGGCCCCTCTCAGCAGCTCTGTGACTCTTCGCCTTCGTCTGTATAGGAAGCATCTCTCTCTTTCTAGTTTACATCTTCTCTTTCTTTTTCTTAATGGAATGTGTCTTGAGCAGATCTCAAGAACCACAGAGTTCATCTTTTCTAGGCAAATATTCGGATCCGTGTTGTTTAGGATATCTTCCCAGCTTGTTTCATTTAATACATGGTTGACTTGACCCCATTGTATGTTTTTGTTATTAAAATTGAATTTTGTGAAGAGACCTTCATGACTGATCACATTTTGCTGGTCAGGAGCCATGCATACATGTCTGTAACTCTATTATGTTGTGATCTGAGTGTATTGTCTTTGATACTGTTATATTATGTATCATATTGTCTTTGATACTGTTATATTATGGTTTAAGGTGAATTTGGTACAGAGATTTAATAGTTCATGTGTGTGAATTTTCATCTGAGCTGCCTCCTGGGGTGATCTCTGCTAAAACATTGTTTGCTATACTCCATTTTAGGTGTCTCAAGTTAAAATCACCACAATGACAAGGTTTTGGTTTTCAATCTTTACTGCCAAAACTTCAACTACATCATTTGAGGTATATAGTAGTTCTGAGCAAATAAGCGACTCAGTGACATACAGGCCAACCCTCCCTTGTTGCCTGTTTAGTCTGTGGCATCTGAATAGGTTATAACCTGGGATCCATATTTTGTTGTCAATGATCCTTTATGTGGGTCTCTGTGAATACTGCAAACAGAATTAAATTTTTTTTTTTAAACACATCGGCCGTCTCCCACCAAGGCAGGGTGGCCTTGCCAGAGACGCGCTTACACTACAATTATAAAACTGCAACATTAACATCCCTCCTTCAGAGTGCAGACACTGTATTTCCCATCTTGAGGACTCAAGTCCGGCCTGCCGGTTTCCCTGAATCCCTTCATAAATGTTACCTTGCTTACACTCCAACAGCACATCAAGTCCTACTGTATCAGACTATAAAATATCAGAACAACTGAGAATGACTCAAAGTGCTTGGAATGGAAAAATGATAATTAAAATGTATTGTACATGAAAAATGTTTGAAAACCAAGTCCTCAATTTAAATTCAACCACAACAACTTTCTAGGTTGAAAGATATAGAAATGTAGAACAGACCATAGCAGTAACAGCCTGGTTAATCAGGTCCTGATCCACTGTGAGGCCTGGTCACAGACCAGGCTGTGGGGGCATTGAATCCTGAAACCCTCTCCAGGTATACCCAGTGAAAAGCAAGGGGGCAAACAACTAAAACTAGAGAACAGTGTTAATGTCCATAGTTCACAACTCTTCAATCTTCTACCAGCAGATATATCGTATTTTCGGGCATATAAGGCACATGAACCTGTAAGATGATGTTATCAAGCAGTTGTAATGTAACGTTAGTAAACAACTGATAAAGCCTATCCTTGACCCTGACCTTGAGCATATAAGACGCAGGCTGACTTTCTAAGACTTTTTGTGGGAAAAAGCGTGCCTCATATGCCAGAAAATGCTGTAAATAAACCCTCCATATAACAGATCTATACAATGGACCCCATATAACAAACTCCGGAAATACAGAGCAAAATCCGCTAGGTCAATCAATTTGGAAACAATAGACAAGGTCTGCTGGTTACAGAACTATTCATTGTTGCTACAGTCATGGCACAACAACCTCATCTCTATACATTACAACTACAACTACCACTACTGCCTCCCCCCACCACTCCTCCGTCAGTTAGTCTGTTATATGGAGGGGTTACTGTATTGACTGAACCAAAAAAAAAAAAAAAGTCTTTATGAGGAAATTGAACTAGTTCTCATAAAATGTACCACATTAACCAGGTTGTGATACCTATGTCAACCTGGGTAAGTGAGCAATTACAGTAGTCCCCCGATATCCATAGGGATACATACCAAGACCTGCCATGGATACCTGAAACCGTGAATAATAGCAAACCTTATATGTCATTTTTCGTTTACATACATACCTATGATAAAGTTTAATTGATAAATTATGCAAAATAAGTGTAGAATTATCAGTTTATCACTGATGGGAAGCACCTCACAGCTTCTCTTAGGCTTTGAAGAACTGGCAGCATCAGTATTTTTGCATGCTGGAGCATTATTAAGCATACTTAAGGGTTATTTTTGGGTCATGGTAAACTGTGGATAACTGAAACCACGGATACTGAATCTGTGGATACATGGGTGCTACTGTAACATGCAAGTCTGACCTCAGGATGGGATACAGAATTAACAATGTATATTCCACAAGCAAAACCACCAGTGTGAAAAAAATATTGAAATTCCAAGCACTTTTGTGATTTCTCACATAATCAAGGTCCTTGATTGGTCATTTTCCACCAAGGTACGGTGTCCCGAAAAAGAAGAAACACTTTCATTATCATTCACTCCATCACTCTTTCCACTATAATATAGTAATAAAACCTGGCTAACCAATTTGCCTGAATCCCTTCATAAATATTACCTTGCTCACACTCCAACAGCACATTAAGTCATAAAAACCATTCATCTCCACTTGATCCTATCTAACACATTCACACACGCCAGCTGGAAGTCCAAGCCCCTCACACACAAAACATCCTTTACCCCGTCCCTCCAACTTTTCCTAGGATTACCCCTACCTCGCCTTCCTTCCACTACAGGTTTATAACCCCTCTGTAAGTCAAGGAGCACCTGTGCATTTCTTTCTTGATTATCAGCAGAGGTGATCTGTACAAAAGCGACTGCACAATAATATACCCGAAAAACAGTATTAACATTGGTTTATATTACTCTATTCAAAACTCTGTAGTGCTTAATTATAACACAGTATTTTTGAAGAACCTCTTAGATACACAATTAATAAATTATGGTTTCTAACATATGTATTTAAAAATTTCTTAAATACACAATAAATTATGGTTTCTAATATAACAACTTAAAAAAAATGTCTTTCAGATACACAGTAAGTTATTATTTCTAATATATTTAAAAAACTCTTAAATATACATATGTACAATAAATTATGGTTTCTAATATATTTAAAAAAAAATGCTCTTAGATGCACAATAAATTATGGTTTGTCTCGTGTATGAATTTTCGTATGATAGTTCAGATGTGACCTTTGCGAAAATTCTTTGAGACACTGTGTACACTGGTACGGTTTTTCTCCTGTGTGAACCTTCATATGCTGCGTCAGACTTGACTTCCCCGAGAAATCTTTTGGACACACCGAACACTTGTACGGCCTCTCTCCTGTGTGAATCCTCATATGCAATATTTGATTTGATCTCACTGAGAAACCTTTACAGCACACCGTACACTGGTATGGTTTCTCTCCTGTGTGAGTTCTCATGTGGTTAATTAGAATTGGTCTTAGTGAAAATCCTTTCTGACAGACTGTACACTTGTATGGTTTCTCTCCTGTATGAATTCGCATGTGCTGTATTAATTTTCCCTTTTGTGAGAAGGCTCGCAAGCATGACGAACAATGATACGGTTTCTCCCCGGTGTGAACCCTCATGTGTTGTATTAATCTGGATTTTCGTAAAAAGTCCTTCAGACAGAGCGAACACTTGTATGGTTTCTCTCCTGTGTGAATTTTAATGTGATGTAAGAGACCGGATTTTACTGAGAACGCTTTC
The DNA here is from genome assembly GCA_009830355.1 of Cherax destructor. Taxonomy (NCBI): domain Eukaryota; kingdom Metazoa; phylum Arthropoda; class Malacostraca; order Decapoda; family Parastacidae; genus Cherax; species Cherax destructor. The sequence continues at coordinate 83,832 of WNWK01005759.1, read as the reverse complement.
GGACATTCTTGACACTTGTATGGTTTCTCTCCTGTATGAACTCTCATGTGTTGTATTAGATTCGCTTTCAATAGAAAACCTTTGAGACACTCAGTACACTGATGTGGTTTTTCACCCGTATGAACTTTGTTGTGTTTTACCAACTGAGATTTTTCTGAAAAGGCTTTCAGACACAACGAACAGTGAAATGGCTTTTCTCCCGTGTGGACTTTCATGTGCTGCTGTAGAGACCCTTTTTGTTTGTACTCTTTCAGACACTCCGAACACTGGTATGGCTTCTCTCCGGTGTGAACTCGCATGTGGGTTATTAAAGTCGATCTAGCCCTAAAGTTTTTCAAACACTCGGAGCAGTTAAATGGCTTTTGTCGCGTGTGAATTCTCATGTGAATCACTAAATGCCCCTTTTGTGAAAAGTCTTTCAGGCACTCTGGGCACTGATATGGTTTCTCTCCTGTGTGAACTCTCATGTGTTGCTTCAGGTGTACTTTCTGCGAAAAGTCTTTTGGACATTCCGAACACTGGTATGGTTTATGACCCGTGTGAGTCGTCATGTGTTTCTGCAGGTGTCCCTTCTGCGTGAAACCTTTCAGACATTCTGAACACTGATATGGCTTCTCACCGGTGTGAACTTTCAAGTGTTGGATTAAACATGATTTCACACCAAAGTCTTTTGAACACATTGAACATCTATAAGGCCTTTCTCCTGTATGGAACCTCATGTGTCTTACTAAATGTCCTTTTTGGGAAAAGTCTTTTGGACATTCCAAACACTTGAATCGCTTCTCTCCGATATGAGCCTTCATTTTCAATTATCAGAGAGTTGAACCTGTAAGGGTCCTCAGCACCACACAGCACAGATGTGTCAACAGTGTAATGCTTGTGTAGTATATATCATTATAGCACCATTTTATAGGGAGGCTTCCTGGCCAAGCCTAGTCACACGACCCCCCTTTGAACTACACACGAAGGCCGCTGGCCACCAGGCCTTTCCCTCAGACTCGACCAGGCCTAGCAAATGTATACAGGCCGTGATTACCAACACAGCGCCTCTATAACAATTGTTTCCTTGCTACCATCACTTTCTGTATCAAACTCCTTAGCAGATGATCCGTACACAAGGAAAAAAAAAAAAATAGCAGCAGTAGAATGCTAATAACAATTACATCAAAATATTCAGCAGCACGTGAAGTAATCCAAGATGATGCAGTTATTATTATTACAATGAAAACTAGGTGCTAAACCCACAAGGGATGCACAACATTGCAAGCTGGTGCAATAAATCACTCACAGATGAACAGTAATATACCTGCCATATGCTGCAATCCAAAATTCCGCAAGTCTGTAAATAAATTTCTGTCATACCTACCGTAGAATTAATAATTTGTATTCCATGAGGTATATCCTTGCACATTTACATTAATTTACAGTATATATTTTTACTCTTTAATGAACACTGACCGCACAAACTATGACTAGCGGTAGACAAATTTATTTCTGCAATATTTGAGAAAAACCTCAAGGAAAATTTTATAATAAAAACCAATGTTTTTTCAGCTCTCGTGTCCTCAATCTGACGTAGCTTTTGCAAAGATTATTTTTACACACCTTGAATTCGAGTTGATTTAAAAGCCTACAGACGCCAAAGTATCATTTAATACCAGCATTTTTATCAAAATCATGTGATCTTCATTGCAAAATAAAGTGATACATTGCAGTTAAGCTATTGCCACAATAAGTGCCATTGTTGCGCGGCAATGTTTCAACGAGCAGAATCAAGTTGCATCTGCAGGGTGACGAGGGTGTGCATGGGGTGGCCTTGATGTAGACGCCAGTAGACGGTAGACACAACCTCCAGTACGTATTTCTAACAGTGCGTTGTGTATTCAGACACTTGTTGAATCATACAACTGCAGTATTTCTAACAGTGTGGAGTGTATTTTGACACTTATTAAAATCATTCAACTCTAGTATTTCTTCCGCTTATTCGGCAAAATTTCCGCAACTGGAGATCAGTTCTTCTCTCGAAGGCTGAACTGAAAAAAATAAACATAATTGTAGTTAATTGTATAAGAAATCTTACTGAACAGTCTATGTCTAATTCTAAAGTGACATTTATGCATTAGAATTAGATCGCCGGAAATACATTTGCGTTTAACCTACATTATCCTTCGTACAGCATAAAAAAATTGAATTTTAAATTATTATTATTATTATTATTATTATTATTATTGTAGGAGTGTGGAAGAGCCAGTTGTGAGTGTGGGGGAAGTTCGTGAGGCAGTGGGTAGAATGAAAGGGGTAAGGCAGCTGGGATTGATGGGATAAAGATAGAAATGTTAAAAGCAGGTGGGGATATAGTTTTGGAGTGGTTGGTTATTCAATAAATGTATGGAAGAGGGTAAGGTACCTAGGGATTGGCAGAGAGCATGTATAGTTCCTTTGTATAAAGGCAAGGGAGACAAAAAAAAAGAGTGTAAAAATTATATGCCCGCAATGCACAGCATATTAGGGGCTTTTGGCATGTACATCTCATCAATAACTATGTATCTTGTCTACCCAACCATGTATCATTGTACCATGTCTCAATAAAGTATTATTATTATTATTATTATTATTATTATTATTATTATAAGTCTGTTGAGTGTACCTGGTAAAGTGTATGGTAGAGTTATTATTGAAAGAATTAAGAATAAGACGGAGAGCAGGATAGCAGATGAACAAGGGGGTTTAGGAAAGGTAGGGGGTGTGTAGACCAAGTTTTTACAGTGAAACATATAGGTGAACAGTATTTAGATAACGGTAAAGAGGTTTTTGTGGCATTTATGGATTTGGAAAAGGCGTATGATAGGGTGGATAGGGGGACAATGTGGCAGTTGTTGCAGGTGTATGGAATAGGAGGTAGGTTACTGAAAGCAGTGAAGAGCTTTTATGAGGATAGTGAGGCTCAGGTTAGAGTGTGTAGGAGAGAGGGAGACTATTTCCCAGTAAAAGTAGGCCTTAAACAAGGATGTGTGATGTCACCATGGTTGTTCAATATATTTATAGATGGGATTGTAAAAGAAGTGAATGCGAGGGTCTTGGCAAGAGGTGTGGGGTTAAAAGATAAAGAATCAAATACAAAGTGGGAGTTGTCACAGTTGCTTTTTGCTGATGACACTGTGCTTTTGGGAGATTTTGAAGAGAAGTTGCAGAGGTTGGTGGATGAATTTGTAGGGTATGTAAAAGAAGAAAATTGAAAGTGAATATAGGAAAGAGTAAGGTGATGAGGATAACAAAAAGATTAGGTGACGAAAGATTGGCTATCAGATTGGAGGGAGAGAGTATGGAGGAGGTGAATGTATTCAGATATTTGGGAGTGGACATGTCAGCAGATGGGTCTATGAAGGATGAGGTGAATCATAGAATTGATGAGGGGAAAAGGGTGAGTGGTGCACTTCGGAGTCTGTGGAGACAAAGAACTTTGTCCATGGAAGTAAAGAGGGGAATGTATGAGAGTATAGTTATACAAACACTTTTATATGGGTGTGAAGCATGGGTGATGAATGTTGCAACGAGGAGAAGGCTGGAGGCAGTGAAGATGTCATGTCTGACGTCAATGTGTGGTGTGAATATAATGCAGAGAATTTGGAGTTTGGAAATTAGGAGGAGGTGCGGGATTACCAAAACTATTATCCAGAGAGCTGAGGAGGGGTTGTTGAGGTGGTTCGGACATGTAGAGAGAATGGAACGAGACAGAATGACTTCGAGTGTATAAATCTCTAGTGGAGGGAAGGCGGGGTAGGGGTCGGCCTAGGAAAGGTTGGAGGGAGGGGGGTAAAGGAGGTTTTGTGTACGAAGGGCTTGGACTTCCAGCAAGCATGTGTGAGTGTATTTGATAGAAGTGAATGGAGACAAATGGTTTTTAATACTTGACATGCTGTTGGAGTGTGAGCAAAGTAACAATTATGAAGGGATTCAGGGAAACCAGCAGGCCGGACTTGAGTCCTGGAGATGGGAAATACAGTGTCTGCACTCTGAAGGAGGGGTGCTAATGTTGCAGTTTTATAACTGTAGTGTAAAGCACCCCTCTGGCAAGACAGTGATGGAGTGAATGATGATGAAAGTTTTTCTTTTTTGGGCCATCCTGCCTTGGTGGGAATCGGCCGATGTGTTTATTACTATTATAATTATTATTACTACAACTATTATTATTATTATATTATTATTTAGTTATTATATTTATTGGGAAGCACTAAATGCATATGGGTCATACAGAGTCAGGGGTAAGGGAGGTAATTAGGTACGATTTAAGGGGATGATAGCCTCAATTCCTTGGATCAAGAGCCTTTCACCAGCATCAAGACACAGCCATGAAGGGCAAGAAAATAGGTAGCATAGTAGTATGTAGGTACCTGGGTGTTAGTCTACTAACATCTGCTGTCACTGTTCACCTAGCAGTAAGTAGGTACCTGGGTGTTAGTCTACTAACACCTGCTGTCACTGTTCACCTAGCAGTAAGTAGGTACCTGGGTGTTAGTCTACTAATACCTGCTGTAACTGTTAACATAGCAGTAAGTAGGTACCTGGGAGTTAGTCTACTAACACCTTCTGTCACTGTTCATCTAGCAGTAGGTACGTACCTGGGTGTTAGTCTACTAACACCTGCTGTCACTGTTCATCTAGCAGTAGGTACATACCTGGGTGTTAGTCTACTAACACCTGCTGTCACTGTTCATCTAGCAGTAGGTACGTACCTGGGTGTTAGTCTACTAACACCTGCTGTCACTGTTCATCTAGCAGTAGGTACGTACCTGGTTGTTAGTCTACTAACACCTGCTGTCACTGTTCATCTAGCAGTAGGTACGTACCTGGTTGTTAGTCTACTAACACCTGCTGTCACTGTTCATCTAGCAGTAGGTACGTACCTGGGTGTTAGTCTACTAACACCTGCTGTCACTGTTCATCTAGCAGTAAGTAGGTACCTGGTTGTTAGTCTACTAACACCTGCTGTCACTGTTCATCTAGCGGTAAGTAGGTACCTACGTGTTAGTCACCTAACACTGGTATTTAAATCCCGGGTTTTTAAATTTATTAAAACCCAGACATTTAAATTCCGAAAAAAAATAATAAAAAAGCATATTTCTCTTTAAAATTAAATTAAATATCGCCAAAACAGCGCCATTAACCTCACCTCTTAATATATCCGCGAAAATTATCCATAAATCCATCATTTGGCGAAGATTTTTGGCTTAAAATAAGGAAATTTTCGCCACTTTTCGACCTGTTTGTTATTATTGACAAAACGGTGTTGCCGTCTTTGACTTTCGCTTAATTCGCTAGATTAGCTTAGCGAACCCACTAAGTTGGCTTTATTTGCTCGGGGAGGAGCGGTAAATGCGTATGGGTCGGGCAGGGGTAGTGGATGGGTCACCTGACCGAGGTTATGATGACCCAGCAACTAGAGCTTATGATCTTCAGACCGAGGTTATGATGACCCAGCAGCTAGAGGTTATGGTCATCTGACCGAGGTTATGATGACCCAGCAGCTAGAGGTTATGGTCATCTGACCGAGGTTATGATGACCCAGCAGCTAGAGGTTATGGTCATCTGACCGAGGTTATGATGACCCAGCAGCTAGAGGTTATGGTCATCTGATCGAGGCCTTTCCCTGGCTTACCAGTCCACCCCCTTTAAAAATTACGGTTATTATGACCATTGAGGTTGTCTGCTGTGAACATCCTATGCAAACAGAGCAACCGTGCTCTGTTTTTCTCACGAGTGTAACAGCCTGGTTGATCAGACCCTGATCCACCATGAGGCCTGGTCACAGACCGGGCCGCGGGGGCGTTGATCCTCGAAACCCTCTCCAGGTATACTCCAGTTACACAAAGCACTTCACAGACTATTGCAGGATGGCCTCATTTTCAATATTGCTGACCTTCGAGGTCATAACTGGACTTACATAATAACTGTGTAAGAAGGAGGAGCATCATCCTACCTTCAACCGCAGGGCAGCGGAGTCATTCACACCGACAGCTGGAGTGCCGCAGGAACATGCTTGGGCCCTCATGTCTTCATTGTATATGTAAATGACCTTCGCCAACCTGAATATAATGACATCACCCAATTTACTGACCATGTTATCCATGTAGTTTCATCCATATCTGCATCCAGAAGAAACAGACATGAGAGGTTGATAGAAAAAATGAATATAGAACTGACTCAAGAAATAATATTGACACGATTGCAAACCATTGAATATAGAATTGAGAATAACAGCCAACTGGGAGAAGAAATGGAGAATTACGACCAATCCTGACAAGGTTTTTATGAGTACCATCGGATATTTTGACACAATTGAAAGCATAGGAGGTATCTCCATCAAGGGTTCACCTATCACCATAAAAAAAAACCCGAATAATATCCTGGGCTACGAGACAGATTATTCCACTCTACATCACACGTCACCAAAAACGTGAACTTAGCAAAAGTTCACCTCAGTCAACTATGCAGGTTTAACCAGGCTCCTATCATATCAAGAAACACTTATACAAGATGATAAGTCCCATGCTTGAGGTTAGGTAAGGTTCGTCAGTAAACAGGACAGGTGTTTCCTGACGCGGGTCTAAGTCAGATGACCCACAGCTGCAACTTTTGGTCATCTGACCGAGGCCTTCCACTGACCTGTGCTTGAATATTTTTGGGTGCACATGTCGCTAACAAAACACGTATGTTAAACCTGAAAGGAGTTCAAAACAAGACTCCGGTTTATCACAGACACCAGACTGAGGGATACAACCAGAGTGGGATATCTGCACATTCAATTAACTGGAGTCTACCTGGAGGGTATTTCGGGGGTCAACGCCCCCGCGACCCGGTTCATGACCAGGCCTCGTGGTGGATCAGGACCTGATCAACCAGGTTGTTACTGCTGGCCGCACGTAAACCAACGTAGGAACCACAGCCCGGCTGGTCAGGTACTGACTCCGTGTGTCTGTTCAGTTCCCTCTTGAAGACAACCAGGGGTCTAGAAGACAGCCAGAGGTCTTGAAGACAGCCAGGGGTCTAGAAGACAGCCAGAGGTCTTGAAGACAACCAGGGGTCTAGAAGACAGCCAGAGGTCCTGAAGACAGCCAGGGGTCTAAAAGACAGCCAGGGGTCTTGAAGACAGCCAGGGGTCTTGAAGACAGCCAGGGATCTATTGGTAACCCCGTTAAGTAAGTTTATTCAGGTATACACAAATACAGTTACATAGATTATCTTAGACAACTAGGGCTCTTGATGACAGCTAGGGGTCTTGAAGCCAGGGGTTTTGAAGACAGCTAGGAATCTTGAAGACAGCCAGGGGTCTTGAAGACAGCCAGGGGTCTTGAAGACAGCCAGGGGTCTTGAAGACAGCCAGGGATCTATTGGTAACCCCGTTAAGTAAGTTTATTCAGGTATACACAAATACAGTTACATAGATTATCTTACATGTATGTTGGGAGGCAGATGAACAGTCTTGGGCCCCTGACACTGCGTTGTCTC